>ML779795.1:812452-826580 GCA_009831015.1 Picea engelmannii
AACGTTGTAATCTTGCCAATCTTGAAATCCTGAAAACCGTTAAGTCTGCTGAATTTTGAATGGGACCTAAAATTCTACTTTCTCCATATAAAGTCTAATGAGGTTGGAACCACTCTCAAACATCCTGAAACAATTAATGGTAAGGATAAAAATGAAAGATAAAGGAAATGTCACTTTTACTTTAAGAATTTAACATTACCATTAGGGAAACGCCTAACTTCCCTTTGAAAGCCGCGAAAACCTGGCCGTACGGGCGCGGTACGGTCCCAAAACGCCGCCGGCTGTACCGTACGGTGTTTCCCTTTCGAGAAATGCCGTACGGTACGTTCGGCGGCGTTTCGGGGCCGTACCGTACCCGTTTCGGCGTACCATACCGTTTCGGGCTCCGAAACAGANGGCGTACCGTACCGTTTCGGGCTCCGAAACAGAGGGGGGGGGGGGCGTTTCCTGCAACATAGGTTCAAAATGTTGCAAAAGGATTCTTTATTACAGGATTTATGTTTTTCCTTAATACTATAATTCAATTCAAAAAATAACACTATTGATTGATATAACTATCCCAACAAGTTGTTTGACAGTGATATTAAATTATCTAGGTGTGACTAGTTGGATGCCACACACTTATTCTTACAACCTAGCCTAGAGTAACAAGGGATGAAAGATGAAAAAAGAACAATAGAGGTGCCAATGGCATATGCTTTTCATCAATGGATGAGATATTTTAAATAAGGCACGTTAGCAATGTGTTAAAGCTGAGCTCTAGGATGTATTTTTCTCATAGTAGCCAGAATTGGCTTGACAAATGACTTGGTGAGGCCAAAAAGTAAGAGTACAACTCAGACCTTGTAATAACTTGGCAAAAAACCAGTTGACTTGAAGGACCCTTTTTCCCTGTTCTTTTTTTAAATAGTGACTCATAGGAGACAAGCTTTTGCTGGGCTGTGTTGACTCAGTTCAGTTTAGGCACCAAGCTTGGTATGACTTGCAAATCCGAATTGTTGATCTGAAATAGATTACTATATAATTTGTCATCCTTTTGTTACGTTGTGGGATGAAGATTCAGACTGATACTGCAATCCATTGAGTGGGGTCAGAATTGAAAACTGTACATTTGGGGCCCAAAATTGCACTTTTTGGGGTCAAAAGGCCTCATTGGCCTGGCCAATGGCTCCAGGGGCTATTAGACGTTGATAGCTTCAAAACCAGCTATTGTGGACCAAAAACAGATTCTGTATGAGAGAGTTATGCCTTCTGGAAGTTGACCTACTGATTTGACCATCACAGTACCAAGTGGGTGCCATGCCACCTCTCATTACTCATAAATGTGGAGCTAGTCACGTGTGGACTTTCAAGAAGATTTTAGAGGGTCTAAAACTGATCCTTGCCCTGTTTACTGATTTTAGCATTAGTCTTAATCTCTTTATTATCATTTGGCTGTCTTAGTTTTCCTCCATATGCTCTTGTTTAGTAGTAGAATTGTTAGGTCACTGTTTTGTATGTACTTGGGACTATGCTAGGGTGACTAATTCTATCATAGAGCACTTAACCAACAGGTCTGAAAATCTTGGTATTGCATGTGCAGGTCAAAGGAGGACGGGGTCCCATTTTTGAGGATGGACCCAGTTTTGAGACTGCTTTCAGACTTTTTCATGGCCGTGATGGGGTGGTTCCACTTTCTGGAAGGTCATTGGTACACATTTCTGAGACATTGTCTGATGCAGACAATACTGCAAGTGCAAAGTTTCACCCATTTGCAGCATCAGCGGCAACTGTTAGCCTATCAGCATTTGGGCCTGGTGGTCCTTTCGGTTTTGATTTTTTCATGGGAGAGCACAAACACAATAAGAAAAACAACAAGAGGAGAGAGACAAATGAAAAGAAGAAGTCAGACCCATTACAAGAGGTAACTTCAGCCTAATGGGTAACCCTACAGTTTTCTGCTTCAATCTGTGTAACTAAAGCTTCAACTTTACTCCTGGCCAAACCTACAACATGCAGGTTTCTGATATTTAGGATTATTCATTAGAAGATTTTCTATTTTAACTTTCCTTGTCATTATAAGGCTATGTGCATTTGTTCTTCCTTTGATTTATGCTGTTGTATTTCTGTTATTTTGTATTGTCTCAGGCCTTCAGAAAAACTTCTTGTTTTAAAGGCATCTGAATAATAACACAGAAAAACTATTTTGAATTAGATCTGTCTGTCAGATTCTTTTATTGGGTGATAACTCCATGAATTTTGTTTTCCATGACTTACTTTACACCTATTATTTATTCTTGCTGTAGGATGTTGCTATTTCTATAAAATCTTATTGTTATTTCATTGAAATGCTGAGATTTATTTTGCAATATTGTAGGGTCAAGTTCACGAGGCAACTGGCATTGAATGGCTGGAGACAGGGAATTGTCCAATTGCCAAATCTTATCAAGCTGTGAGCAAGGTTGTGCCTCTGGTTGCAAAACTTTTGCAACCCCCACCTGGAATGAAGATAAAATGTCCCCCTGCTGTGGTTGCAGCCCGTGCTGCATTGGCAAGGACGCCCTTAGTGAAGTCTTTGAGACCAAAACCATTACCTGCAAAGATGCTTGCAATTGGGCTTCTGGGAATGGCTGTTAATGTCCCATTAGGTGTCTGGAGGGAACACACACAGAAGTTTTCACCAGCGTGGTTTGTTGCTATTCATTCTGCAATTCCCTTTATTGCAATGCTGAGGAAGTCTGTAAATATGCCAAAGTCTGCTATGGCTTTCACGATTGCAGCGTCCATTCTGGGTCAAGTGATAGGGTCAAGAGCAGAAAAAGCAAGACTTAAGCATTCAACAGACATGCCCAATGTTGTGGATCACACTTATGAGCATGTGAAAGTGGACACAAAATCTCCAATTCCTGCAACTGTTTATGTCTCCATTGATGAGAAGGGCACGGTGAACCACCACTGTGGAGCTAAGATATGGGATTCTGCTGAGAGTATTAATACCTCTTCTGATCCTGTTAGTGCTTATTAATCTTCTTGTACAATAATAATTGTTCGGTTGCACGATTGTTTTGGAGTGCCCTAAAGAGGTAACGACACCGATAACCATTGTCATTCCAAATGAGATTGATGCCCCCCAGAATTGCAGTTTGAAATTTGAATCCTGAATAAAGTTGGTGTTTTGGACTTGTATCTCCTCTGTACAAGGCATTTGCCATTTATATATTAACTAGACCTCGCAAGGATTGCAGCTGGTTGATGTAGCGTGTATGTTTTCAATCTTGGCAGATCGCTGTTAATGCCCAACCTAATTGTCAAAGAACTAGCGAGCTTGACAACAGAAGGCAAGTTAGTGATGCATAGTGGACTAATTTCAACAATATCGCTTTTCCTATCATTTTGCTGATGCTATGAACGGAAACATATTTCTTAGACATACATGAAAATTTGGAACTTGTTAATGAAGTATATGTAGTGTATGGAACATTTTGGATTTTCCCATTTTTCATGAAAACAACCCTAACAACTCTACAAGGTAGCCTTGTCAGAAAGGAAAGTAGCAGTTTCATTCGTAATGTCTTAAGTTTCCAGAAACATGTATGGCCATTATTATGCTGTTTCAACTTTCAAGGCTTCTGATTACGTTGTCAGTATGGAACTCCAAGTCGATCTACCTTAAAAGCAAAGTGGCACCACTCTGAGTTGAGCCTTAATATCTAGGACTTGGTACTGCTTGTGACATGTGGATTGAAAACTATTAATTGTTAGGTTCCTAGCATTTGTGTGGGGATGTGGTCACATAGAGTTATCCTAGTCATTAAATGATACGATATTGTATTTCATAGATACATTTAAATGTGTAAAGATGATTTATATGGGAATATACCCTATATTAAGCGCAAGAACCCATTGCATTTCCTAAATATATTTAAATGTTTTTTTTAAATACGAAAAAATTATTTATATGGGAATATACTCTATATTAGGCACAAGAACCCATTCCCGGCTTGATATGTCGTGAATAAATTGTTGTGACAGTTTTGAAATGGTATTCTTTAAATTACCCTGATATCGTTGATTGTTTGAATTGTTCTTTTGTGTTATTGCCCCCCATTGTTGTTGAGTTCTCATTGAAGTGTGGTTTGAGTATCGTTCGCTGTGGTGGGCAGAGTATTGGATTTTAATGGAGGATGAAGAGATTTATTAATCGTTTTCTTTTCTACCATATACTCATCCCTAAATACTTTATAGGTGTTCATATATTCCTCGATAAATATTAGAAATGTTGGGTAGGGTGGTGGAAATATGATATACCATTACACGATATTTGTTTGGATTGCAAGATGAATGATCCAGAGGTTTGGGCCTTTAGATTGTCTGGATAGGGTCTGAAACTTGCCATAATTTGCTGCGTGATGGGTTATTTTTTACAATTAGGTTGTCTGAAAACTTCAAACTAAAATAGTATTACATCCCTACATAATGAAGAAAACAGAGTGGGTTTCCAAATTTCTAAAATGGTTTTTAAACTGTACAAAATTTGTCTCAAATTTTATAGATGTATTGAAAAAATAATTGTAGAAAAAATGATTGATGGTAATGAATAAATTGGGGTTGATTTGCCTTATTGAAAAGAAAAATATGAAGTAAAAAATAAAATATTAATATGTAACAATTAATTGCAAGTATGAAATTAGTATTGAATGAAGCGACAAAATGGTGCCCTTAGTCATAAATATTTTGAGACATGAATATTGTGATCTCATTATTATTGTTTGTTAAGTCCTAAAAGGACATGTCAAATCTACAAGAGTAACATATTGAGATATGGATATGTGATCTCATTAGTGTACCCGATTTTTTTTTGAGACATGAAGATTGTGATCTCATTATTATTGTTAAGTCCTTCCTTCTAAAAGGACATGTCAAATCTACAAGAGTAGCATATTGAGATATGGATATGTGATCTCATTAGACTACCAGAAGGAAATTGAAAAAGCTTGGAAATCGAAAAAGCTTGCAAGAGTAGTATCTGCATCATAACAATAAACAATAAATAGAAGTTAGAAAAAGCCACTACTAACATGAGTGTGAATTATTATAAATTAATATAATCATGGTTCTTATCATTGCACTGAAGAAATTTAATATGGTTGAGTAAATAAGAGCAGATAAAAGTTAGAAAAAGCCACTACTAACATGAGTGTGAATTATTATAAATTAATATAATCATGGTTCTTATCATTGCACTGAAGAAATTTAATATGGTTGAGTAAATAAGAGCAGATAACTTGAGAAATTGGTGTAGATATGATTTTATTACTTTGTACTCGTGGTTTTTCAAAATTACATAGCAATGAAAATCAAAAGTTCAAATTCCAAGAAATATGTTTTGAGTTTATGACTTGGGTTGAGAGATTGGTGTAGATATAATTTTATTACTTTGTACTTGGGGTTTTTCAAAATCGCAGAGTAATGAAAATCAAAAGTTCAAATTCCAAGAAACATGTTTTGAGTTTATGACTTGGGGTGTAATAGAGTTGGGATGACACAAATAAATTAATTAGTTTTCCACTTTTTGAGAAGCTGGTGTGTTATGAGGGTGATGGAGGGTGGTGGGGGTGATCCCCTTTCCCATTTACTCATAGAGCTTCATTTTTTACAAGGGGTTTAAATCCTGTCTTTGGATGACTTGACCAGCTTTACATAAGAGGGGAACCCAAAATCTCTTCCTCTAAATTCAAAGGAATCATTTGAAAGGATTGATTGTTCGGAGAAAACTCCATAAATTTGAAAGGATTGATTGTTTGGAGAAACTCCATAAATTTGAAAGTAAAAGAGTATACATGGCTAAAAAAAACATGACAACTTAAAATATTACACACATTTATCAATTTATATAATCCCCCGATAGAGCATAAATGAATTAAGTGGAAAATAATTAGAAAATCAGTGGAGAAATGAATATTATCTCATTAGCAAGGGGGACTATCATTGCAAATTTTGGTAGTAGAAGGGATAATACCTCAATAAGGGATAGAGCATAAATGAATTAAGTGGAAAATAATTAGAAAATCAGTGGAGAAATGAATATTATCTCATTAGCAAGGGGGACTATCATTGCAATTTTTGGTAGTAGAAGGGATAAGACCTCAATAAGGGACCTTCATTTCTCTACTAGGTTAGATCCAATAATTGTTTTTAATGGATGGAAGAATCACCTTAAACTGTTCTACCATTGGCAAGACTAACATTTCTTCCATTGGAGTCTTGGAGGTGTTAGTTGAAGCAAATGAAAACTCCTTGGAATAGTTGATTATCATGATACCGGACTTGTCAAGGGGAAATGATTTATGCAATGCTAGTGATGATTTCAAGTGTAAGCATGTTGTAGACTATGTGAATATCTTGTTAAATGCACAATCTATAATGAATATTGGAATCTAGCTACATTGCATCCTAAAGAGGAAGCCAAATAGTTAGAGAAGATCTCTTTAGAATCATGGAATAAGAAACAACCACCATCGTAGAGAATTCCAAAAGAGGTGGAAATTGACAATTTTTTGAAGCTCTACATTGAAGATTTTTAAGGAATATTGTTTTAAAGAGTTTTAAAATAATAAATCACCTTTGTCTCAATGGATTGAAAATTAGAGGGAGGGTCAAGTCAAGCAATTTTTAGGAGGTGAGTTCTTAGCATGTTGATGAAAATGAATGGAGGCAAAAGATTTGATAGTAGACTAGGACCAAGGGGAAGGGAAATTGATTCTACTTTAGTTAAAAAAGAAGAAAAGTGAAGGGAGAAATTATAATAGAAGAAAATTATCCAATGACTAGAGGCTTGAGAGCCTTGCTAGGGATATATGAACTTTGGATATGCATTTTGTAAGGAAAGTTGGGGATGGGACAATAGATGGAAAGCTCCAATTATATAGTTATGAAGCTTTAATGGCTAGAAGAACCTTTTGATGTGGCAATCCTTTCATTATATATTAGGGATTTAAAAGTGGGAACTTTGATCTCTAGAAGAACCTTTTGAGGTGATAATCCTTTCATTATATATTAGGGCGGTCTAGGAGTGACCATAAAATGAAGAGGCTTGAAGGTAGAAGTAGCTCAATTAAGATTGAATATTATCTTTACAAAGGAAATAATAGTACAAGGGTCAAAGGGGAGTGACTACTCTTTGGACACAAAATAGTTTACAAAGAATCATGTAATTAGGTACCAACTGTGACTAGGCGTTAAGCCCCTAACAATAACACTCATTCATTATCATTACATTAATTAGAGTCATGCCAACGTATTATTATTGCTTTCCATCCCTTTTTTCTCCTATATATACATCAAGGACACTCATTAGAAGGATTATTTTTTATCTTGAGCATTTGGTATATTGTAATAGGAGGTTTCTCCCTCGAAGAAGCTTTTTATTCATTCACTCTTTCACTAGATTTAGGCGTGACATTATTGAATTGGGTCATTTTTATGCTTATTTGGCTATTTGATACATAACATTTGGTATTAGAGTGGACAACCCTTGGTTTGGCTCTTTCAAAGAAGCCATCTTACCTTTTTTTGCCTAACTTTTTTTTTGGATTATTGGATTTGTATAGATATTTCAAGGTTATTAAAGGAAAGAGCAAAGCACGATGGGTAAAATTTCAAAATCTGGTTCACTATATTTTCAAAGTTTTAGGTTGTAAAAGTTAGGGTATTTGTCTAGTTCTCAAACTAAACTTGTACATGTGGTTTTGGTAAAATAATCATATATGAAGATTGTGAGCTCCAAATTGAGTGCGACTTGTGGGATTGGATAGAAGATGGACCATACTATGTYAAATAAAAAATTTAGGCTTGTTAAGGAAATATTGGTGTAGTGGCAATATGTACAAGTTTGGTCACTTGAAAAACACCAAAAACSCTAKGGTTTGGTTGCTTGAACYTAACTTCTTGTTGAARACTTCAAATTGAATGATAATTGTGGGACTTTGAYATARAGATATCACTCACTCTATTGTAGTAAGAAATTTATGCTCATAAGCACAATGAAACCAGATTTACAYTAGTTGCAAGGTTTGCTAGCAAAGTAGACCCCAAATCAAGGCTTTACAAGGAACCCTTTGTTGAAGTCCATGTCCAAATAGATGTGGGTGTATGTAGTAATATGTCTCCTTTGTGTTTCTACACATATATGGGAATTTTTGCAAGGTGTTTCTGATCTCCTGCAGTGATTGGAAGCCCTGAAACCACAAGGAGAGGTTGGGCATCCTTACCCAGACTGGAGCAGACGAGAGAGACTCTATTGCTAGATCAAAATGTAGTTGCCCATAACTTCATGCATAGCCATACTTGCCCAAAAACCAAACACCGGATTTGAGGATAAGATCTCTGTTTCTTTCCAAATCGAATTTGACTATGATAAATTCTTTCGCACATGGATAAATACAGGATTTTTCCTTTATTTATGATTTCCAAGTCACTGTGATCCATTTGACTAGATTTGCTAGTTTTGGCCAGAGGCCATTGACTCTGTAAAGAAGCCCATTTTCCTTGAAGAACTTCTAATGTTCCACTGCATTAGCGACCACTGGAATAGATGGGGACAGGGCTTCGTTCACCATTCGAACTTGTAGGTATTGGGTACTAGTTAGCAAAACACCTGCTAGAATTAGTTTAAGAAGAGCATCTTTGAATGAGGGTCCTTGATAGGCTGCGGGAGAAGGCGAGGAGCTGGAGGGATTGAATCTAGAGAGGATGTAGAGTCCATGGGTCGAGGAGCATGTTAGGTCTTTCTTCGATGTAGAGGGCGCTATCTAATAGGGGTCCACTTCAATGGCKATCTGAGGTCTGTGGAACATAAGAGAGGATCACATTGGAGGGGATCTCCACTATGAGGGTTAGTCATGTTGAAACGAGGCAGCTGGGAGGGTTGAAGAGACCATAGTGGCAAAGACGATGCAGCTAGGGCGAAACGARTCCTTAGTTATGAGGGTTAGTCATGTTGAAACGAGGCAGCTGGGAGGGTTGAAGACACCATAGTGGCAAAGACGATGCAGCTAGGGCGAAACGAATCCTTAGTTGCTTCACGTGGAGCTATAGAGTGCCTCATTTCTCAACTCYCACATATGAAAGTTTTGGYCATAGCTGAAATAGTTAGTGTCAACATTTAAGGATGACAAGAGGGTGAGATTTGATACATTTATGTGTRTATGAAAATGCAATGCAAKCTTTACACATTCAACCATTACCACTGGGTGTTTCCATGGTAACCTTAGGAACTAAACACCCTCACTAACATTGAACCTTGATCACTGGTGAAAAATTCCTACAGTAAATCAACCCCTTTAGGTCCCTTGCCACTACTATTCTAAGATAGTTTGATAGTTGAATTACCTTTTTCTAAAATATATTGGTCAACTTTTCCATTCGATTTACAATTCCAATGGAAAGCCACGGGGTTTGTTATATAGCCATGGATGCTATATTGGACTATTACATTTTATGATGTTAATGAATTTGTATTTTACTTTTGAAATTTCTTCTTGAACAAGAACAATCACATTTGTGTTTATGTCTATTCTATTGTCTTTTCTCATAATGGATACAAAAATGGTTGGCTTGTTTCTGTTTGAACTTTCCCGGAAAGGTATAGTTTTCTTCTTCACTCTGTGTAACTAAAGCTCCAACTTTACTCCCAGCCAAACCTACAACATTCAGGTTTCTGATATTTGGGATTATTCATTAGAAGCTTTGCTATTTTAACTGTCCTTGTACATTACAAGTCTATGTGCTTACATATTCTGCCTTTGATTTATGTCGATGTATTTCTGTTATTTTGTATTGTCTCAGATCTTAAAAAAAGCTTCTTGTTTTAAAGACATCTGAACAATATTACAAAAAAACTATTCTGAATTAGATCTGTCAGTCAATTTTCTTTTATTGGGGGATAACTCCATGAATTTTGTTTTTCCATGACTCACTTCACAGCTATTATTTATTCTTGCTGTATGATATCTATTTCTATAAAATCTTCTTGTTATTTCATCGAAATGCTGAGATTTCTTTTGCAATCTTGCAGGGTCGAGTTCACGAGGCCACTGGCATTCAATGGCTGGAGACAGGGAATTGTCTGATTGCTAAATCTTATCAAGTTGTGAGCAAGGTTTTGCCTTTGGTTGCAAAACTTTTGCAACCCCCACCTGGTGAATATAAAATGTCCCCCTGCTTTGGTTGCAGCCCGTGTTGCATTGGTAACGACGGCCTTAGTGAAGTCTTTGAGACCAAAACCATTACCTGCTACGATGCTTGCAATTGGGCTTCTGGGAATGACTGTTAATGTCCCATTAGGTGTCTGGAGGGAACACACAGATAAGTTTTCACCAGCTTGGTTTGTTGCTCTTCGTTCTACAATTCCCTTTATTGCAATGCTGAGGAAGTCTGTAAATATGCCAAAGTTTGCTATGGCTTTCACAATTATAGCCTCCATTCTGGGTCAAGTGATAGGGTCAAGAGTAGAAAAAGAAAGAGTTAAGCATTCAACAGATATGTCCATTGTTGTGAATAACACTTATCAGCATTTGAAAGTGGAGACAAAATCTGCAATTCCTGCAACTGTTTATTTCTCCAATGATGAGATGGGCGCGGTGAACTGAGAGCTCCCCCAGTGTGGAGCTGAGATATGGGATACTATCGACAGTACTGATCCCTTTTCTAATGCAATTAGTGCGTATTTATTTTTTTGTATAATCATTGTTTGGTTCCACAATTGTTTGGAGTGCTCTAAAGAGGTAATGATACTGATAACCATTGCCATTCCAAATGGGATTGACGGCCCCAGAATCACTGTTTGAAATTTGAATTCCATACATATAGATATATTTAAATGTCTTTAAAAAATATATATAATATTTTTTAATTATATGAGAATATACCCTATATTAAGCAAACGATTAAATTCTTGTGAGAATTCTAATATGGTATATTTTTTAATATCTTGATATGGATTATCATTTGAATTGTTCTCTTATGTCATTGTCCCTAATTGTGTGTAGAGTTTCTAATATGGTATATTTTTTAATATCTTGATATGGATTATCATTTGAATTGTTCTCTTATGTTATTGTCCCTAATTGTGTGTAGAATTTTAATTGAAGATGGAAAGATTGGCTAGTGATGGTTTGAAAGTGAAGGTCAAATTTATTAATTGATTGCTTCATGCTATGTTTTCATATATTCTTCCTTATCTAGGTGTTGGGTAAGGTGAAGGAAATATAGTATACCATTACAATATCTAGGTGTTGGGTAAGGTGATGGAAATATAGTATACTATTACATGGTATTTGTTTTGATTGCAAGATAATTGTTAAGTTGTTTGTGCCTTTAGATGAGTGTATTTAATTGCATGACTAATCTTTGAATTTTGCGGTATTGTTTTCATATATTCTTCCCTATTTAGGTGTTGGGTAAGGTGATGGAAATATAGTATACCATTACATGGTATTTGTTTTGATTGCAAGATAATTGTTAAGTTGTTTGGGCCTTTAGATGAGTGTATTTAATTGCATGGCTAGTCTTTGAAATTTGCTATGGTTGGTTATGTGTTGGGGTTATTTTTTTTTCCAAGGAAAAAAGTGTAATTTTATATCATCCGATGAGAACAAAATTACAATATGTAGATACACTTTCAGAGTGTATTCCTGGTCAACTTCCTGATCAACGGTTTTGTCTGTAGATTTGCTGCTTAGCACATAGAAGTCCTTCCTGTAATGGTCATTGTGATATCAAATCTGTTTGGATTATACAAAATATGTTTCACAATATAACTTCTTACAATATATGTTTTTCTATTATGTTCACAAAAAAGGTTGTTGTAGATGTTCCTGAATGTGATAATTTAGGAACTCAGATACTTTCCACTGGCCCAACACCAAGTTTTTGTTAGAATATAATTGATGTGCTCGTTTAACCATAGACAATATAGCAATATTGTCACCCAACCATAGGCCAAAGCCACCCCCGAGCACCTTAACCTTGATAGAGAATCATTCCGGAAGCAAACCCTAAACTAGATAGCCAAACAAAGGTGGCACACCTTTCTCCAAGGATAGCGCACCAAGCAAGAGTAACAAGAGATGTTCAGAGAGTCCAAACCATAACCAAGAGAGAGTCCAAGCCAAAATTGAAATCTGCTAGTTGCAGCAGCTGCAACAACAACTCTCCTCCAAACTTGCGCACAAACTGGCCAACTGCAGTGCGCACAAGTGTTGCTTCTGCAGTTATGAGAATACTGGCCAGAATGAAAATTGGCCTCTTATATTTATACTATTTCTGGCAGACTGCTTGGGCCGACTTCTCATTCTGGGTGCTAATTCTTTAGTATATAACATTTTCTTTAGTCGACTTATTCTCTTGGAGGCTAATAACCTAATACAAGTCATTCTCTTGAGCTGACTTGTCTTCTAGGGTTATTAACCAATTAATTAGGGTTTCTTCTTGCTTCCCAGAATATTCTATTCTCGCCAGGTTTACACGTGGAGGTAAATACCTCCCGCAATTACCATAATATCAACACTCCCTCCTAGCTAGGGAGGTATTGAAGGTAATGGTCTTGAGTACAAACATACCATTCACCCGATAGAATCAACATAGTCGTATAGATTATCTCATGATTAGATCACGAGCACCATCATCACTATCAGTGTCATCTACTGCATCATCTCTCGAAACCATACTCCATCTGAGTAATCAGACATGATGCTGGATAAGTCACTCACTCCATAGAGTGACACAAGAACCATTCTTCTAATCCAGACATATGTCCTAGAAGAATAAATGTCCTGGACCATTTTTTATCTGGGAAATCTCTGTCCATTGATCATCCATCTAGCTGATAATTATTTCCAAAACTATTGGTAGTCTTCAAGGCAATCAAAACAATTCCATTCAATAGAACACAACTATGTCTATCCATAGTATTACACAACTACAATCTAGTGGTACACTACCACACCAAGTAGCACACATATACTTGATCAATGACATATAGTCACAATCAGTGGAACACATCCACCACAGTAGCATACATTTACTGTCTAGAGACATACAGTCTCCATAACAATCATATCATCTGATATCAACCTGCATAGAAAAACATTGTTATGATATAAACTGAATCATCTGGGCCATTCTTCCACTCACACCTATGAGATCTGGAAGAGCATCTGCCCTCATAAGGTAAAACATCAACGATGAGATATCTGGACTATTCTTCTCAAGCAAGGAAGAATAATTGCCCCGATTTTTGAGCCTGGACCATTCACCTATCTGGGCCATTCCTCCGACACTAAACAAAGTGCAACCTGGAGAGAATGAATCTGCCCTAGGGAATGCTTGTCCTTGATTGTAGAACCTGGACCATTCCTCCGGCACTAAAAAAAGTGAAACCTGGAGAGAATGAATCTGCCCTGGGGAATGATTGTCTGGACCATTTCCTAAGGAAATGAATGTCTTGCACCAACCTCCAAAATAGACCATTCTTTGAAACTACTCACAACTGTGAATTTCGAAAGAATGACTGTCCGACGAGGCAGACCAGTCTTCTTGACCACTACTGAGAGTGACCGTCAAGAAGAGAGACTGTGCTAGACCATTCCCCCACACTAGCCACAAGGGGAATCATTGTCTATGGTACATCAACAATCCATTGAATCATTTTTATTACGAAAATGACCGTTCGATCTGGACCATTTTTCGAACTGGAAAATGCCTGTTCCTAAAAAATCTCAAACCACTTTCTGAACTGGAAAGGCACTACTCATCTTGGACCATTTTTCGAACTTGAAAAATGATTGTCCATAGATCAATAACACATCAGTGCTCCCTCCCAACCTGGGAGTCATATGTTCCTTTTTCAATAAGGAAGTCGTCTCCACGAGCTCCAACTTGAGTACGCAAAACTCTTTCATCTTGGACAGAGGATTTACCAAAATGTATGCTTATCTGCTCATCTGTGGAGATATATATTAGAGAACCACTTTCTCTTTTCTGCACTTCATCACATAGACTGTAATTCTTGATCTCAATGTACTTCGGTCGTTCTGGAACAATGGTTTTCTGAAGGCTTCATATAGCTCTAATCATTATAGTATATCAT
>ML779796.1:0-13024 GCA_009831015.1 Picea engelmannii
CTTTTAAATTCATGAAATAAAATGATTAATATTATATTAAACATTAATCCTTCAACAAAATCCATATAATAAAACAAAAAATATATATATAATAACATCCTCCCAAACATGAAAAATAGTATTCTGTGTTAAAATATCATGCATATAATAACATCCTCCCAAACATGAAAATAGTATTCTGTGTTAAAATATCATGCTTTTGATAATTCATGAAAACAAATATATATATATATATATATATATATATATATATAACATCCTCCCAAACATTAAAATAGTATTATGTGTTAAAATATCATGCTTTTGATAATTCATGAAAATTTCCACAACAAATTGAAGAGTAAATATATGTTTTTATAGAGATAAATATCATGCTTTTGATAATTCATGAAAATTTCCACAACAAATTGAAGAGTAAATATATGTTTTTATAGAGAACTTGGATGTAGGAAAGAAAAGGAATTTACAAGGATATAGAGAAAGGTGGGCTTGTTCGATTGGATGGATGTATGACAGAAAAAGAAGATTAAAGGTTTTATAAAAAAGAGATTCGGAAGGTTGGCTTGTCTTGTATGAGTTTCCTGTATTTAGTCATTGTCACCATCAATTATTCAGCCTGAATTAAACCCTGGGCTAAAACAAGACAAAATCCAATCTGGGATAAACCAGTTGATCAAATGGGCGAGGAAGGGGCAGTATATTCGCAGGCCAAATACCTCTATACCCCCAATAACAGTCAATTATATATCTATATAGCGTTTTGCATCTTCTGGTCCTCTAAAACCCTACCAAACCCCACTCGCCAATCTGGACAACCAAAGTTGGGGGCTGTTTAATGTGTCAGCAGGGATGGACTGTAGATACCAACAATGCACTGCAGATTTCATTCAATTTCCTCCTCTTGGCTGCTGCAACGGAGGCATATGGCTTCACACTGTAGCTTGAAGTGGGTGTAGCGCTTAAACAGGCTGCTGCATCCAGCACTCCCACTGGAGTTTTATCAGTGGATAGGAGGGACACTGGAGTCCAGTAGAAGCCTTCTTCTATGATGATCTCTTGAATCAGATTGTAACATCCAAACATTTTTTCCTGCAAACAATCATCAATGAAATAATCAGCCAAATTGATATCAGTGTTCAAAGATTCCAAAAAATGTTGTTGAACACAAAACTCATCAGCATGGTTCTCTAAATGCCCAACTGCTAAAGCCTCAACTCTACAAATAGCTTACTTTATCAACATCAGTAATGGAGGAGGATAAAGCCCTTTTGTAATGGACTGCCTGCAGAGGCACCACCTCTTCAGCTGCACATAACAGGGCTGCTGCAGCTATTGCCGATGGCTTATACTCCATGAAATCTATTTCTGCAGCGATAAATCTCAGCATTTAAACATTTTCAAATCAAATGGGCATTTGGTTTCATTGCTAAAATAAACCCATGACAATGTGTGCATACTGAAAAATATTCAAAGATTACCCTCTGTGGTACTGAGAATGAGTTCAACGGCTCTGGATATCAAAGATTTTGGAGGGGTGTCATGGCCATGGCCATGGCCTTGAACAGCCCTGTAAGCAAAGTAATCGATGAATGAAAATGGCGTGATGGAGCGCATTCCCCATTGCAGTGTGCTCAAGATCAGAAGCTCCATTCTTTGAATAGTGCGAGCATCGAAGATGAATCTGGAGTCCTCCCTCTGCGCCATCACAAAACCATCAGATCTCTGGCATTAAAAACTGAATAACAAGCAAGAACCTGAGAGCTTTTGGTGTCTTGTTTGTTTACCTGCAAGTCCGTTGGGAATGGAACCTGGGTCTCCTCCATCTTAACCGCAAGAGACAGGCAGGCCACGGCCATGAGCTGAATCATCCAAGCCTTCACACCTTGCTACAATGGCGGTAATACATTGAAGAATCCATTTTTCAATCACAACAGCAAGAAAGAAAAAGAAGCGCAGGCATGCAGAGATCAAACAAAACCCAAATCAAGAAACCGCCCGGCCCCTGGATTTCTTACCGGCATTCTGCGCATCGAGAGAAATCGATCCAGGTAATTGACGGACAGGTAGGCCGTTGGAGGTTCGAAATCGTAGAAAGAACTCACCTGCACATCTGATAACTTCAGATGGACTACAGGGCTTGTTGTTATAGAATCAAATCAAAGAATCAAAGAAAGGAACAAACAAACTACCTTCAGAATCCAGCCGACGGCCTCTCGACGAGCATTGACGTCGAGAGTTCGATTCCGAAGCCTCTGCAAGTAGTCCTCTGGAGGCATGTAATGGGTTTCTCTTTGGACCAGCCTGGACATTGATTCATCATCGTTCTCACCAGACAGGGCCAAGATATGGGCATTTTGTCTGAGCTTCTCCTGGTCGTTACAGGATTCGATGTGAGCATCGGACACACAATCGAAGCTTGGCGCCATGGCTGCCTGCTATCAAATCCAGATCTTGCTCATCTTCTTCTTATTATCTACTTCTTCCCTTCATTTTCCTTACATCTCTGATTCCCAAAAGCCCAAAGGGCAGACAGATAGAGATTAGATGAATTCAACGGCGTCCTCCTCCGTTCCAAAAGCAGTCGCAATCCCTCGGCAAGGATGCAGAGCAGAACAGCGTACAGTCCGATGGGGTGGTGGTGGTCCTCCTTTAAAAAAATTAGCCAACTAAAAATTCGCGCCCCCGCTAATTGTAGGGGAGCTCCCCTTCGTGGGATGTGAACTAAGTTTGGACATGGCAAAATGATTTTTTTTTAACTGATTTAAGTTTTGTGTGGGATGATGTAACAAAAATTTGGAGATTCATCTAAATGATTGAAAAATTAGGAAAAAAAATCTGAGTGTAGATATAGGGTAGAAGCTCACATTATGTCCTTCAAATTTTAACCTCATAAAGGAGTGGTTGTGCATAACACAATGTGTTATAGTTGGAGGTGGCTTTAGGACACCTCCCACTCATTTTGAAGCCTTCAATGCAGTTTAGGACAATTGGAGTAATGAAACACAAGGTGATGCGAGCATGATGGGTTTTACTTGGGAAATGAAGCATCTGGACAACACTTTGCTACATTATGGAACCAAGGTCATAAAAACTGACAGGAATTATGGCAAGAATTGGTGTCTTTCATTTTTAACTCCAGCGCACACTCGACATAGGAGAAATCCTGGTTCATAAGAGAAACCAAACTCAGATCAAGGGCGTAGGAGATGGTTCGTGGGGTGGCTTATGTACCTAGCTTCGTTCTTGGTTGGTTAGTGTGTTGATACTCCCTTACTGATTTCCTATTTATGTTTGTAGTGGGTGTAGTGCTTTTGCCACCACTAGTCTTTATTACTTAGCTTGAATTTGCAATTTGCTTTGGAATTATGTTTAAACTATTTGGGGGGGGGATACCATTTGATCTGGCTCTGGAATTTGGGGTTTGTTTCGTTGACTTCCCCTACTTCAACCTTTCCAATTGCAGCCTCGCTTAACTCAGCTTCCACTTCAACAGGTCCTTGCCTATTTAGGGTTGTGACCTCTGCAACCTTTGACACTTCAGAGCTCTATCCATCATTCTCTTTGACTATTGCCCTCCTCGGCCCAGAAACCCATTGGTGGGGTGTCTCTTATCCTAAAACCTATCTAATACAGTGTATGTTCGTTGGGTGGCCTCCAACCTCCTCAGCAACCTCCTCAGCGAGCCCCTAACATCCAATCATGAAATCTGACATCAAAACCAATTACCTTGAAAGCAGAGAAGGGGGAATGGCCAAAGGCAACAGACCTCCTGGGAAAAAACCAGGCATACCCAAACCTTCAAGTGCAAAACGAGGGCCCAAACATAAGCTATACAAGCATAAAAGACTTACCATACTCGATTCTCCATTAGCACAAAAAAAAAGGATGGAAAATATGGAAGCAATTATCAACAACAAACACCAAAAGCTCTCTAAAGACCAGATAGACTTTTGATGGGTGGATTTCAGACCCTAGTTATTCCAGGACCCATGTCACCAAAATCTTCAAGGTAATAGAGTTATCCTAGTTAACCAAAGCCTTTATAGCTCAATTAATTGAAGAAGGAGGAAGCCAATATCAAGACGTTCTCCTTATACTTCACATAATGAAAACACAATTTGACATCCTCTACAAGGAATTCTTCAACATTGAATCCATTATTCACATTTACTTAGAAAATCAAGATGGCAATGAGGAAGGCAATGATAACACTCTCAATTCAGAAGGAACTCCTTCAAATCCTATTCATCTAGATGAAGACCAGGACATCCAAATGGATCAACACCCAAGCATAGCTCAAAACATGAAGTTGAGGAGTAGTTCATTTTGGTTTTATAAATCACTTGGTTTATGTTATGCACAAACTTATGCGTATTGATTTTATGTTATACTCTCAGACATATGTCATTGTACAAACAACAATGGTTTTGACATGAAGTGGACCTAATTTTCTTAGTGATAGGCCACTAGGAGAATTGACTGTAACTATTTTTTTACCATATTAATATAAGAAATAGTTATATTCAAAAAAAAAAAAGATATAGCTTAAAACAACATATAGTTCAAATAAAGTAATGGTCCTCTTTTAATAAAATATTTTTTTAAAGGAGGACCACCACCTCTCTGTGTTGCTTGTGTTGCTTCTTTGTCTGATTTTTTTTTTTATCAAATTTTTAATTATTTGGATCATATAGAGTTAGACAAAATTTCAAAATTATATTACACTATACGTTCAATTTAAATTATTATAAAATATAGATAAGAAAAAATATCACTTTGTTATATGAATAATTTAATTTATTTTTTAAAATTAAGTTAATTGCGTGATAAAATGATCCTTACAAAATTTGGATAAGAAAAAATATCACTTTATTGAAAAAAATTCACTTTATTATATGGTTAATTTAATTCAAATTTTTTTAATTAAATTAATTATGTAATAAAACTATCATTATAAAATTTAGATAATTTAGATGAGAAAAAATATCACTTTTTATAAATAATATATATATATATATATATATAAATTAAATAATGGTGTAATAAAGTTATCTTTAATATATTTATATAAATTAAATATATAAAATTTAAGTATAATTAAAATTTCATTCTAATACAAATTCTATGTTACATAAAATAATGTTTTTGAAACTTTATTACATTAAATTTATAGATTTAAATAATTGAGAATGTGATGGTGTAATATATGGCTTTCCAAGGGTGGAACGTTCATCCCAATTCACAGCCTGGATTTTGAATGGAGTTTTTTGGCGAATCACAAAATTATGTTACAAGTTTATCTAGTATGGGTCAAAAGAGAAAAAGGGCATTGCTTTGGTCTCTTGGAAAAAACTTACAATCCCAAAATGCTGATGGTGGGGGCTTTAAAATATTGAGAATTAGGTTGAGACCTCTATCAAAAAAGTACAGAATGGTTTGATCATCTAGAAAGCAACTACTTCATCTTTCTCCTTGATCAGGAAATGGTTGATTTAGAGAGTAGGCAAGGGGGACAAGGTCCAGGTAGGCCTTGATCCTTGGATTGGGAACAAGGGCTCTTACAAACTGCCAGTCCCACTCATCTAGGATCTCAGGCTCAGAGGATTCTATACTTTGCAACATATAACAAGTTGATCGTGGGTAAATAATCGTAAGCGACAATGGCTCTCATGGAGGGAGTTGGACCTTAAAGAGGAATTTGTAGATGTTTGGAAGGCTTGCATTGAGAACCTTAGGAAATGTTGTATCAATCTTAACAATGAGGAAGGTGAACTTATTTGGTCTCTGAACCCCTCTAGAAGTTACGAACAAAAAGTTGGATACAAGGCCTTGGCATCAGAAGGAATGGAGAACCCAACGCTCTGGTGGTGGAAACCCATTTGGAAGTTTAAATACCCTGCCAAATAAAAAATCTTTATGTGCCTTCTCAATAACAAAGCTCTCACTTGGGATATTCTGCAAAAAATAAGTTTTGAAGGTTCATGAAGATTATGTCTTTGTGAAACGAACCTTGAAACGAACACCCATCTCATCATCTTTTGCCCATACTCGAAACAAGTTTGGAAAGAAATCGAAGGCTTAACAAGACTTCACAACACATAGGAAGGGGACACCATTGAAGAAGCACTCGGGAAATGGTGCCAAAATAAAGACACAAAGAGATAAAAAGCTGCCCCCTTCCAAATTATTTGAGGAAATGAACACTTTCTCTCACAAATGTGTCACTCAAAGCCTCAACATTCTAAGTGTCTATCCTCAATTCGCCTCCTCATAATCGATTTTCAGAAAGCCAAATAAATGAAGAAATTCCCTAAACTTACTTTGATGGAGCCTCTCAAAGCATTCCATCTACAGGTGGAGCTTGGAGAATTATCTTCCTCTCCCCATATCACACCATCTCATTCAAAGCTGGAATCCGACAAACCACAAACAATTTCAATGAACTTTTGACTCTTAAACCAATTCTCATTCTAGCACTAGAAAAGATGTTACACAAATCCAAATTCTGGGAGACTCACTTTTACTCAACAAATAGATGAAAAGAGACGAAACCTTAAAAAATTTATGCTTCAGCCATTATTTCAAGACATCAAGAATTTGCAAACAGCATTCACTCACCTCCCCTTCACACATGTCTACAGAGACAAAAATGCCCGAAGCAGATAGGCTTTTGAAAGAAAGATTGGAGCTGCACAAAGGACCATGGAAGATCCTTGAATCCCATCAAGGACAATCTAAACCCTGGTTTCAACTTTTTTACTGTTTCTGAGATCATGGACAAATGATCTGAAAAAAACGATCTGAACAATTGTAAATTTTGTGACTTTTTATGGGAACTATATATATATTTATAGGCAACACGTGCCTCTGAGGTGCCTGTGCCTGCAACTGCACGGAGCAAATCTTGCATTTCCTGTTTTAAATCGTTTAATTTGCAGTTTACACACCCCCAAAATCTCTTATTTGACTATATCACGTTTGCCCCACACACGACGCCATTGGTTTATTTGGGATTTGCCTCTGAGGTGCCTGTGACTGTGCCTGCACCTGCACGGAACAACCCTTGCATTTCCTGTTTTAATTCGTTTTGTTTGCAGTTTACGCTTCCACAGTCTGTCTCTTTTGACTATATATCCTTTTTCCGCACGCACGACGCCGCTGGTTTGTTTGGGATTTGATCGTGACAACGCCCGACCAATAAGCGTTCCCCACTTACCTTTGGCGCTTCTCCTGGATCCGAGATAAGCGACGTCCAGAATCTTGACGCGGTTCTCTTAGTTCTATTGGTTATGGAGTAATCTATGTTGGTTATCAAAGCCATGATTGATTGAGCATTGCTGGGAGGAAACAACTTGAGCACACTCATCACTACGATAAAAACAATTCTCCTTTACTTTGATCATATTTTGTTTTGTCACATAAAAAGAGAGCTCAATGGCGAGATAGACCACTCGGCCAAGGTGGCCTCTTCCCTAAGCCCAGGGTCATTGATAAAAAATGGGGTGTGCAACTTTAGCCCATACTTTAATGAATTTTCATGCATACCATTAAATCGCATTCAATGTTAGTTCACTGTTGGACACGTCAAGGGAAGGATGGCAAGTGGCCTCAACTGCTCGTACACTTGGTTCGTATGGGTTTTATCGAGGTTATTCAATGCAACCTAGGATTTCATTGATAATGGGGATCAACAGGGCCTTTGTTGTGGTAGATTTAGTCTGTAAATCATGGAGTGGGAATGGGTCATTTGGTAATGAGGTTGGTCAAGATTTGAGGAAGTCTGATGGACTCTAGTGTGAGATAAGTGTATCTTCAGGCGGAGTTGCGCGATGGACTCTAGTGCAAGAAAAGTGTATCCTTTTCTCTTGAACCAGGAAACCTTTGGTCTATTGGTTTCTTTTTCCAATGCCAATTTCTCTTGGTGTTTCTTATGATCCAGACCGATATAGACATGATATCTCTCCTTTGTTGTTGTTAGTTTTTTATAAAATTGGAATCAAGGTAATTGTTGCCTGGGGATTGTTTGGCCTAGTCTCACTTCTTTAAGTTGCATTGTGCAAGCCTCATTTGAGTCAAACATGGATAACCTTGATTGGAAGGAGATTCATTGAATTCTTCGCAGACATGAAGAAATTACGCAGGCCAACTGCAGTGCCCTCATGCAAATATCCTCGAAAATCACAGAGTTGGAGCAAGCTAGTATCACGAATACTGCCAACATAATGAACCTTCTTCTTCTCCGGAAAAAACAGACAGACTCTCTAGAAGTTGAATGCAATAGGCTCTGCTCTTTGGTTCTCCCTTGGCATTTGGACTCTCCCTCTCTTGCCTCCAACAATCATGGTTCTGAGAATTCGCTACAAGAAAAATTAAGGGAAGACAAAACTATGGGTCAAAATCATGATCCTATGGAGGTTGAAGAAATAGGGTCCCCTCATTCAATCGAGGGGCAGGAAACTCAAGATAGTGTACCTCCCTAAATGACTCTGTATGATTTTTAGAATTGTCAGTATTTAGGTAAATTTGTCAAGCAAGCCACTTGCAAAAATACTTGGAATGTCTATATAGAGAAGGCTTTAGAGTTTATGGTAGTTATTGTAGAACTATGTTCAGTTTTGGTACAATCTCTAAAATATTTTGAATGTAATCATTGCTAGCTTCGATGCAACCATATTTCAATGAATACAAACTTTTGTTTCAATAATAATAATAATAATAAACTAATTCCAACCAAAATTTTCAATTTGTAGATTTTACATGTTTGCAATAAATTGTTTATTAATTTCCCCATTTAAGCATGTCAATTTTTATAGCTTTTCCTTTATGTATTTGAATAGCCCATACTTTATAAGTAAATAGTCTCTGAATTGATGCCGGCCAAGCCAAGGAAATAAGTACAAAGTTCTAGCCTATTTTCTTCCCTCTCACTTTGGTCTTTAATCTAAAGATCCTACTTGGAGGTCTACTCTCCTTCATTATTAGATATCGATACCTTCATCTTCTTACCTTTCTGGTTCTCCACATGAGCCTTTAACTCTTGGAACCTGCTATGGACCTCATCCTTGGTCTTAATAAAAGAAATCCAGGTTTTCCAAGAAGCATCATCAACGAAAGAATTGTAATAGATATTACCTCTCAACAAAGCTAATGACATGGGTCCACACACATCTGAATGTACTAGTTCAAGAATCCATCTCAATCTGTGCTCACTGCTTGGGAAAACAGTCTTGGAATGCTTGTTGAGTGCACATCCCTTGCACAATCTTGTCCTCTCCACCTTGAAAGCAGGTAGTCCCACCGCCATGTTCTTTAGAGTTGACCTATTTATGTACAACAATACTATGTAGGGTTTTCATTGTGCACCCTACTATATGATGTAGTTTAGCATTCTAATCAATCACATTTTGTGCGTGCTTTATCATTTTTCAAATTTCGACATTTTAATATTTGACTTATTTCTCAACCTAAACCTTTGGTGACCTTTAAATACGTACTCATTTCTCTCTTATTTTTTATACTTTTTAACCAATATTCACCATTGTGTCAAGAGTGGCTTGTCAGTTTAATGAAAGCAAATTGTTATTTTCCCATCAAGATTCAAGTCTTTTTCAATGACAAACTCATGCTCGTGTGTGCATGTGCTCGTCTTCAATGAGTGGGGGCGACTACAAGTCTTGAGTGATTTTGGAAAAATAGATAACTACCCAATCATGTCCTCTTCATTGAAGAGTGACTTCCATAACATGGCAATGCATTTTTATTCAATGAAAATCTAAGATAGAGGGCATTGTACTTTTGGGGTACACAATCTACCTCACTTTTGACCTCACATAATGTTGCACTATACTCAAAGTAATTTACAAAGCATCCATTTTAAGAAACCAAAATGTCATTGTCTATTCATTCATTATGTAATCGTATTTAATCTTCATTTGATCATTAATGCTCTATAGATTTATGCAAATGTAAATTGAAGGCAAGTGCATATATTTAGTCATTGTGAAATTTTATGTTTGATAAACAAGGGTGAACATCAAATATCCTCATGCTTGCATTGTAATCAAAGAAAAGGTACTAAAGCATACACAAAGTATTCTTCACAGGCGTAAAATGGTGTTCCTAAGTGATGTTACAAGATTGTTATGTTGACAAGTGTACTCAATTTTTAACATTTTTAATTTTATAAAATTTATCGAAATTCATGTTACTTCCATTAATTTCTTCCTTATCATTTCAATTACCATTTTCGATGTTTAAAATACAATAGTATATCAAACATATTTTGTGGTTGTGCTAGTTTATTTACTAATACAATGCGAGAAAAAAAAATAGAAAGGAAACAAAATAAGTAGTAAAATAGTTGTTATAAGTTGTCGAAGTTTAAAAAATTGAACTTGGCATGCTCTCCCCCCTGAAATAATTTCTTAATTTTTGTGAGTCACTCCTTGCACCATGAGCAACAAGAAGCCAAGGGCCTCTCCTACACACGTTTGGTCCAATCTAAACAACAAAAATGTCGTGAGGGGAGGCTTTGCCACTAAGTTGGTCAAGTTATTAGGAAACAACATTACAATTGGCTTCCTCCTTTTTCCAACAAAGTCATGAGTTCCCCACAGTCACTCTCATCATTTCAAAGGTGGAGAAGTCTTTGGACACTGGACATGGAAATGATAGTTGGCAACCAATAATTTATAATCTTGAACTTGTTATTAAAGAGTGGGGCTTGACCCCCAAAGATCATGATGATCTCTCACTCAATGTTGGACTCATATCCACTACTTCTTAATCAATGACTTTGGACTTCTATGTTTTTTGGAACATGAGGTAGCTGCCTAAAGACTTTCTTTGTTGTTATTGGTAAAAGCATGGACATGTGTATGGACTATTGTATATGTTTAAATAGTTTTGTTTTGGCGTTGGGTAATTTTGGTTATAAATCCATTCAATTTTAATTTTGTTTTTAATGGCTACTTAAAAGCAAAATTACAACTTAAGTGGACCTAATGGTGAAGAACATATGTTTCCTCCTTAGAGGTTATAGGTTCGAATCCAGAGGGGGGTAGGGTATGTATAGGGTATGTATACCACTGACTTAGTCGTGTTGTTGTTATTATTAAATGACCCATTTTATTTTTAAAAAAATACCATATACATTCATTATTTTTATTAATAATTAATATATATATATATATATATATATATATATATATATATATATATATATATATATATAATGTTTCCATTACTAATTTTTAAAAAATATTTAATATAAAGAAAAATATATATTCTCATTCTAAGTTTTGAAAATATCAATTAAAACTTTAATAAAATAATGAAACTTTACACAAATAGTCACAAAATGATAATTATATTTTGCATTACAAACAACATAGATCTCCAAATTTAACATAATTTATTCAATTCATCATCTCTTTTCATTGTTTTTCTTTTCCAAAAAAAACATTGTGGAACCCCTCCCTCTTCCCTTACATATTGTGAGGGTGGTTTGACCACTTGTTATAATAGCAATTGAAAACCCCAAAAGACAACAACATACTTTTAGTGAATGGTTTAACCAATTAAACTAATCTTTATAATACAATTTTATAACTATATTTAAGAGGAGTTCTATTCCCCTGAACATTTGTATGTTTTAAAAAAACCTAAAAAGTATTTGATAAAAACATTTTTATGTTTTAACCTTGATGGAAACATTTTTATGTTTTTGACATTATGGACAAATGATAAAAAAAAAAAAAATGATGTAAACACTCAAATTTGTGATTTTTCTATTATGAGAATTGTACTTATATTTATATTTTAAAGAATACATAAACTGAATTTCTTGTTTGAGATAGGGAGGGTTATAAGAAAGAGATAAAAGCAAGAGAGATTCTCTTGACTTTTAGATTCTCTTGATATTTTGATGAAGACTGTTAAGTCTCTATGTATATGGTTTATGGTTTGTTGAGGCGAGTTGGAATACTAAATTGTATTTGTTTTGTTATTGTAATTTTGTTATATTTAATAAAAAAATGAAAATTTTTTATTTAGAAAAAAATTGAAAATTTGATAATTTTTTTTAACTATTTTAAAAATTGAAATAAAAATTTAAAAAACATTTTTTTGCTAGATGATAAAAAATATAAATTATATTATACAATTATATATTTTTTAATATTTTTCATATTTGATGAGTAAAATGCTGCATGAAATAACTACTTTATATAACTAATTAATTTATTTTTTTAAATAATGAAGAGAAACTTTTTGCAAATCAAATTTACCGGTATAACCAAATTCTTACCACACAAAAAGTTACCCATCCAACCAAACTGAACTTGTTATTAATTTAAAGAAAATTGTGTCTGTTTATTTTTAGGCAACACGTGCCTCGGAGGTGTCTGTGCCTGACAAATCTTGCATTTCCTGTTTTAATATTGTTAACTACCTTTGACATAGTCACAAATAGTCTCAAAATGTGAACAGCGTAAATCTCCAAATTTGACATAATTTTTTCCATTCATATTTTATTTAGAGCATTTTATTTTTATAAGGAAAACTTTGTGGGTCAGGTTTAGAGTTCTATTCCCCTTAACATTTCTATATTCTATAAATCTCCCTCAACATTTTTATGTTCTATAAATCTATTATAATACTAAGTACTTTGGTGAAACCTGATTTAAACTTTTAATCCAAACTACATATTTAAATTATATGTCAAATGTTCAGACTTTAAGTTAATTATAATGATTGAAGTTTGCTCTACCTATACCATTAATTGCTTTGACCAATTTTATTATTAATTTATAGTTTATAGCTTATATAAATTCATGTTTGATCTTTAAAAATAAGAATTAATCATTTTTATGTCAATCTCTATTAACATTCGAATAAAATATTATAAAGTGTTTATTAATTATGAAGTTTTTAAAATGAAAGGTGTTTTTCAATATTTATTTATGGTATGTATGGGAAAAAAATATATTAATGTAAATGTTAAAAACTGTGCATAAGGTGACTC
>ML779796.1:13124-56200 GCA_009831015.1 Picea engelmannii
GAAAAATATTATTAGTTCGACCGAAAAAATGTTTTTCGGAATTTTGGAGACCTGATTGTCACGAAAGTGTAACCCACCTCCGTGATTTCACCCTCTACCTTTCCCCAACAGGTGCTCTTGATCTTCAAATTTTTTGATGGAGTTCATATCCCAAATGCGATCCACTGCATGCATAGTTGGCACTGCTAATTTGGAAAGATACTGACTAATATACACCATGGATTGATATACCATATATCCCTCCACCATAAAACCCTCATGACGTGCTCTTTGTCTAACCAAAGCCTTCAATGGGCACTCAACCATCCACATTGACCTTGTGTGTACAAGTCCACAAATTTCAATCTCCTCGACTTGGTGTATGTGGTAGTGTTCCTGTGCATTGAAAAATGTTGGAGGTATATACTTTTGCATTTCACACATTAGTCGAGGAATTTCTCTCTTCCAATACTTTATATCATATTCATGGATTTCTTTTAATGACAACCATCTACATGAGATCATGACATAAGAAAATAACATGTTTCAACATAACATAACATAACATAATATATTACATTACAAGTAAAACACATGTCATTAAGTACAACAACAAATTGAAAAAATATTTTGCATATAAATCACAACTACTTACCTCATGCATTTTCCAAGATCATATATAATGTGTTTGACGTTGTTGTCAAAGTCGTTTGGGAGAGATAGCAGTAGAACATACTGTAACAAAAAAAATGAATCGTTATTTGTTTCAACCAAAGTAGAAAAAAAAATAAAAATCTTAAAAGATGTATAAGGTCAATATATATAAATATGTATACCAAAATTATTACCTTAATGAAGGTATGTAAAACATGTGTTTTTACCCCACCAAATTCACCTTTCTTCATTAAGATATTATTTATGTTTGAAGCAAAACCCGTGGGAAATTTAATTCTTTGAACATGCATGAATTAAATTATGGAAATTTAATTCTACAGGATAGAAAATTATTTGGGAATTATTTTTATTTCAAATATATTATTCCCAAATTTTCAATGAGAACATGGATAAATGCAATTATATTCGAAATATTATGAGTGGCATTTCAAAGAAAACGTGGCAGAGGAAGGAGCCAGAGCGTCAGAGGAATCTGCAGGGGTCATGAAACGTTTTTTCTGAAAACTGTCATTTGTAATCATTGTAGAAGATGAAACGTTTTGTTTCAGTTATTGTAATCAGTTACACACCAAAGGAACTCGAATTGTATAAGTATTATAGGTTCTGAGTGTATTAAGGATGGACAGAAGTGCAAGGGCACAATTCTGGTGGTTCTGGACTCTATTGTAATTTTTCTGGGACTGAATTGAATACATATGCTGTTTATGAAAAGATTCTAATTGGCTGTGATATGAGTTATATCTTCTTTCATAGTGTGTATTTCATGTGTTTCTTTAATTCCATTTACACTGTCTTCTGTTTAAATTGGAGAGTTAAAGGTCCATAATTCGTCTTGTGATGCTCTCGACCTAAGCAATTTAAACTGTGTATGTTTCTTCTTAGCTAATTCATAATTCATTTACGTAATGCTCTGATGCAATTATTTGTTTCCTCTTTCCTCTTACCACTCTGATTTATTTTAAGTTACAACTCAAATTCATTGCCTCATTTAGCCTTTGTCCTCTTGAGAGTTCTATCGGCTTATCATTGTTTTCATTCAATTTCAGAATTTTGATTCCATAGCCTTGTGTGTCCCTCCTCTTCTTGGCCAACAAACTTTATTAAAACCCCCAAAACAAACCAAATCTAGCCACCAATTTCCAAAAGAAATATCAAGTGACATGAGAGAGCCCTCTCTGAGTTGAGCAGGCTAGTGCCTCAGCTCTAAAGTTGGTTGAAATAATTACCTCTGTCGTTTGTCTATTCAGTCGGACAGATTTACAGAGTGCTAACAGTGCCCATATTTTCTACGATGTTTTTTAGTTGTTGTTATTAAAATTCTTACGGGATGTGTAGTGCAACATCTTTTGCAAGGGAAATAACATCTACCATCACCCTTTTCACCCTCTTTACTTTTTTTTCCACCTCTAATATTCTGCGACATTCTTCCACACAAAAATACTCTTTCTGAACCGTCGTTGTTATAGCAAGTTTGTCGCAACATCTCTTATTTGCAAAATATTTATAGATATTTTTTTCGTCGCAAGAGCAACGAACATTGACCAAGTTAATGTTGATTTTGTCAAACAGTGTAACGATCAATGTTGACTTTGTCAAACATTGTAACAATCATAGGTTATTGTTGCTCTTGTGACGATTACCAAAGGTCATCGCAAGAGCGATGGTAGTCCAGTATCTTCACGTTCGTCGCTCTTGAGACATACATATGGTTTCGTCGCAAGAGTGACAAATGCGGGCTAGATTTATAAAAACATTGAAAAAATCAACTCTTTATCTTCAATTTTGCGACGAAATAGTACTTTCGTCGCAAATTTTTCAATATGTAGCGAGTGAATTAACATTGGAGTTTTTAGGATGCCAAACATAAAATGAACATAGAATATTGTCTTTTTATCCATAAAACACACACACACACACACCCATATATATATATATATATATATAATTTTAATTGTGTAAACATGTTTTAGTTTCCTCTTAAGAGGTCACAAGTTCAAATCCAGAGGGGGGTAGGGTATGTATACCTTCATAGACTTTACCAGTCAAATCGTTGGGTGGAGGGGGATCCCTTGTCCCAAAAACAAGAAGGTTTCATATACCAATTTGGTATGCTAGCTTGATCGTGACCTTAAAAATAGATTATTATTATTATTATTATTATTATTATATAAAATTAAAAACAAATTTTAATTAAAAAACTCATCAATTTCAGGAGTCACCTTATGCACAGTTTTTAACATTTACATTAATATATTTTTTTCCCATACATACCATAAATAAATATTGAAAAACACCTTTCATTTTAAAAACTTCATAATTAATAAACACTTTATAATATTTTATTCGAATGTTAATAGAGATTGACATAAAAATGATTAATTCTTATTTTTAAAGATCAAACATGAATTTATATAAGCTATAAACTATAAATTAATAATAAAATTGGTCAAAGCAATTAATGGTATAGGTAGAGCAAACTTCAATCATTATAATTAACTTAAAGTCTGAACATTTGACATATAATTTAAATATGTAGTTTGGATTAAAAGTTTAAATCAGGTTTCACCAAAGTACTTAGTATTATAATAGATTTATAGAACATAAAAATGTTGAGGGAGATTTATAGAATATAGAAATGTTAAGGGGAATAGAACTCTAAACCTGACCCACAAAGTTTTCCTTATAAAAATAAAATGCTCTAAATAAAATATGAATGGAAAAAATTATGTCAAATTTGGAGATTTACGCTGTTCACATTTTGAGACTATTTGTGACTATGTCAAAGGTAGTTAACAATATTAAAACAGGAAATGCAAGATTTGTCAGGCACAGACACCTCCGAGGCACGTGTTGCCTAAAAATAAACAGACACAATTTTCTTTAAATTAATAACAAGTTCAGTTTGGTTGGATGGGTAACTTTTTGTGTGGTAAGAATTTGGTTATACCGGTAAATTTGATTTGCAAAAAGTTTCTCTTCATTATTTAAAAAAATAAATTAATTAGTTATATAAAGTAGTTATTTCATGCAGCATTTTACTCATCAAATATGAAAAATATTAAAAAATATATAATTGTATAATATAATTTATATTTTTTATCATCTAGCAAAAAAATGTTTTTTAAATTTTTATTTCAATTTTTAAAATAGTTAAAAAAAATTATCAAATTTTCAATTTTTTTCTAAATAAAAAATTTTCATTTTTTTATTAAATATAACAAAATTACAATAACAAAACAAATACAATTTAGTATTCCAACTCGCCTCAACAAACCATAAACCATATACATAGAGACTTAACAGTCTTCATCAAAATATCAAGAGAATCTAAAAGTCAAGAGAATCTCTCTTGCTTTTATCTCTTTCTTATAACCCTCCCTATCTCAAACAAGAAATTCAGTTTATGTATTCTTTAAAATATAAATATAAGTACAATTCTCATAATAGAAAAATCACAAATTTGAGTGTTTACATCATTTTTTTTTTTTTTATCATTTGTCCATAATGTCAAAAACATAAAAATGTTTCCATCAAGGTTAAAACATAAAAATGTTTTTATCAAATACTTTTTAGGTTTTTTTAAAACATACAAATGTTCAGGGGAATAGAACTCCTCTTAAATATAGTTATAAAATTGTATTATAAAGATTAGTTTAATTGGTTAAACCATTCACTAAAAGTATGTTGTTGTCTTTTGGGGTTTTCAATTGCTATTATAACAAGTGGTCAAACCACCCTCACAATATGTAAGGGAAGAGGGAGGGGTTCCACAATGTTTTTTTTGGAAAAGAAAAACAATGAAAAGAGATGATGAATTGAATAAATTATGTTAAATTTGGAGATCTATGTTGTTTGTAATGCAAAATATAATTATCATTTTGTGACTATTTGTGTAAAGTTTCATTATTTTATTAAAGTTTTAATTGATATTTTCAAAACTTAGAATGATAATATATATTTTTCTTTATATTAAATATTTTTTTAAAATTAGTAATGGAAACATTATATATATATATATATATATATATATATATATATATTATTAATAAAAATAATGAATGTATATAGTATTTTTTTTTAAATAAAATGGGTCATTTACTAATAACAACAACACGATCAAGTTAGACACTAAAAATTGGTGTATGAAACTCCCTTGCTTGTGGGACAAGGGACTCCCTCCACACAACGATTTATTGCTAAAGTCTACAGTGGTATACATACCCTATACATACCCTACCCCCCTCTGGATTTGAACCTATAACCTCTAAGGAGGAAACATATGTTCTTAACCATTAGGTCCACTTAAGTTGTAATTTTGCTTTTAAGTAGCCATTAAAAACAAAATTAAAATTGAATGGATTTATAACCAAAATTACCCAATGCCAAAACAAAACTATTTAAACATATACAATAGTCCATAAACATGTCCATGTTTTTACCAATAACAACAAAGAAAGTCTTTAGGCAACTACCTCATGTTCCAAAAAACATAGAAGTCCAAAGTCATCGATTAAGAAGTAGTGGATATGAGTCCAACATTGAGTGAGAGATCATCATGATCTTTGGGGGTCAAGCCCCACTCTTTAATAGCAAGTTCAAGATTATAAATTATTGGTTGCCAACCATCATTTCCATGTCCAGTGTCCAAAGACTTCTCCACCTTTGAAATGATGAGAGTGACTGTGGGGAACTCATGACTTTGTTGGAAAAAGGAGGAGGCCAATTGTAATGTTGTTTCCTAATAACTTGACCAACCTAGTGGCAAAGCCTCCCCTCACGACATTGTTGTTGTTTAGATTGGACCAAACGTGTGTAGGAGAGGCCCTTAGCTTCTTGTTGCTCATGGTGCAAGGAGTGACTCACAAAAATTAAGCAATTATTTCAGGGGGAAGAGCATGCCAAGTTCAATTTTTTGAACTTCGACAACTTATAGAAATTATTTTGCTACTTATTTTGTTTCCTTTCTATTTTTTTTTCTCCCATTGTATTAGTAAATAAACTAGCACAACCACAAAATGTGTTTGATATACCCTTGTATATTAAACATCGAAAGTGGTAATTGAAATGGTAAGAAAGAAATTGATGGAAGTAACATGAGTTTCGATAAATTTTATAAAATTAAAAATGTTGAACATCGAGTACACTTGTCAACATAACAATCTTGTAACATCATTTAGGAACACCATTTTACGCCTGTGAAGAATACTTTGTGTATGCTTTAGTACCTTTTCTTTGATTACAATGAAAGCATGAGGATATTTGATGTTCACCCTTGCTTATCAAACATAAAATTTTCACAAATAACAATCTTGTAACATCACTTAGGAACACCATTTTACGCCTGTGAAGAATACTTTGTGTATGCTTTAGTACCTTTTCTTTGATTACAATGCAAGCATGAGGATATTTGATGTTCACCCTTGCTTATCAAACATAAAATTTTCACAAATAACAATCTTGTAACATCACTTAGGAACACCATTTTACGCCTGTGAAGAATACTTTGTGTATGCTTTAGTACCTTTTCTTTGATTACAATGCAAGCATGAGAATATTTGATGTTCACCCTTGCTTATCAAACATAAAATTTTCACAATGACTAAATATATGCACTTGCCTTCAATTTACATTTGCATAGATCTATAGAGCATTAATGATCAAATGAAAATTAAATACGATTACATAATGAATGAATAGACAATGACATTTTGGTTTCTTAAAATGGATGCCTTTGTAAATTACTTTGAGTATAGTGCAACATTATGTGATGTCAAAAGTAAGGTAGATTGTGGACCCCAAAAGTACAATGCCCTTTATTTTAGATTTTCAATGGAAAAAAATGCCTTGCCACGTTATGGAAGTCACCCTTCAATGAAGAGGACATGATTGGGCAGTTATCTATTTTTCCAAAATCACCCAAGACTTGTAGTCGCCTCTACTCATTTCAAACGAGCACATGCACACACGAGCATGAGTTTGTCATTGAAAAAGACTTGAATCTTGATGGGAAAATAACAATTTGCTTTCATTGAGCTTACAAGCCACTCTTAACACAATGGTGAATATTGGTTAAAAAGTATAAAAAATAAGAGAGAAATGAGTACGTATTTAAAGGTCACCAAAGGTTGAGGTTGAGAAATAAGTCAAATATTGAAACATTGAAATTTGAAAAGTGATAAAGCACGCACAAAATGTGATTGATTAGAATGCTAAACTACATCATATAGTAGGGTGCACAATGAAAACCCTACATAGTATTGTAGTACATAAATAGGTCAACTCTGAAGAACATGGTGATGGGACTACCTGCTTTCAAGGTGGAGAGGACAAGACTGTGCAAGGGATGTGCACTCAACAAGCATTCCAAGACTGCTTTCCCAAGCAGTGAGCACAGATTGAGATGGATTCTTGAACTAGTACATTCAGATGTGTGTGGACCCATGTCATTAGCTTTGTTCAGAGGTAATATCTATTACAATTCTTTCATTGATGATGCTTCTTGGAAAATCTGGATTTCTTTTATTAAGACCAAGGATGAGGTCCGACCTCATAGCAGGTTCCAAGAGTTAAAAGCTCTTGTCGAGAACCAGAAAGGTAAGAAGATGAAGGTATCGATATCTGATAATAAAGGAGAGTAGACCTCCAAGTAGGATCTTTAGATTAAAGACCAAAGTGAGAGGGAAGAAAATAGGCTAGAACTTTGTACTTATTTCCTTGGCTTGGGCGGCATCAATTCAGAGACTATTTACTTATAAAGTATGGGCTATTCAAATACATAAAGGAAAAGCTATAAAAATTGACATGCTTAAATGGGGAAATTAATAAACAATTTATTGCAAACATGTAAAATCTACAAATTGAAAATTTTGGTTGGAATTAGTTTATTATTATTATTATTATTGAAACAAAAGTTTGTATTCATTGAAATATGGTTGCATCGAAGCTAGCAATGATTACATTCAAAATATTTTAGAGATTGTACCAAAACTGAACATAGTTCTACAATAACTACCATAAACTCTAAAGCCTTCTCTATATAGACATTCCAAGTATTTTTGCAAGTGGCTTGCTTGACAAATTTACCTAAATACTGACAATTCTAAAAATCATACAGAGTCATTTAGGGAGGTACACTATCTTGAGTTTCCTGCCCCTCGATTGAATGAGGGGACCCTATTTCTTCAACCTCCATAGGATCATGATTTTGACCCATAGTTTTGTCTTCCCTTAATTTTTCTTGTAGCGAATTCTCAGAACCATGATTGTTGGAGGCAAGAGAGGGAGAGTCCAAATGCCAAGGGAGAACCAAAGAGCAGAGCCTATTGCATTCAACTTCTAGAGAGTCTGTCTGTTTTTTCCGGAGAAGAAGAAGGTTCATTATGTTGGCAGTATTCGTGATACTAGCTTGCTCCAACTCTGTGATTTTCGAGGATATTTGCATGAGGGCACTGCAGTTGGCCTGCGTAATTTCTTCATGTCTGCGAAGAATTCAATGAATCTCCTTCCAATCAAGGTTATCCATGTTTGACTCAAATGAGGCTTGCACAATGCAACTTAAAGAAGTGAGACTAGGCCAAACAATCCCCAGGCAACAATTACCTTGATTCCAATTTTATAAAAAACTAACAACAACAAAGGAGAGATATCATGTCTATATCGGTCTGGATCATAAGAAACACCAAGAGAAATTGGCATTGGAAAAAGAAACCAATAGACCAAAGGTTTCCTGGTTCAAGAGAAAAGGATACACTTTTCTTGCACTAGAGTCCATCGCGCAACTCCGCCTGAAGATACACTTATCTCACACTAGAGTCCATCAGACTTCCTCAAATCTTGACCAACCTCATTACCAAATGACCCATTCCCACTCCATGATTTACAGACTAAATCTACCACAACAAAGGCCCTGTTGATCCCCATTATCAATGAAATCCTAGGTTGCATTGAATAACCTCGATAAAACCCATACGAACCAAGTGTACGAGCAGTTGAGGCCACTTGCCATCCTTCCCTTGACGTGTCCAACAGTGAACTAACATTGAATGCGATTTAATGGTATGCATGAAAATTCATTAAAGTATGGGCTAAAGTTGCACACCCCATTTTTTATCAATGACCCTGGGCTTAGGGAAGAGGCCACCTTGGCCGAGTGGTCTATCTCGCCATTGAGCTCTCTTTTTATGTGACAAAACAAAATATGATCAAAGTAAAGGAGAATTGTTTTTATCGTAGTGATGAGTGTGCTCAAGTTGTTTCCTCCCAGCAATGCTCAATCAATCATGGCTTTGATAACCAACATAGATTACTCCATAACCAATAGAACTAAGAGAACCGCGTCAAGATTCTGGACGTCGCTTATCTCGGATCCAGGAGAAGCGCCAAAGGTAAGTGGGGAACGCTTATTGGTCGGGCGTTGTCACGATCAAATCCCAAACAAACCAGCGGCGTCGTGCGTGCGGAAAAAGGATATATAGTCAAAAGAGACAGACTGTGGAAGCGTAAACTGCAAACAAAACGAATTAAAACAGGAAATGCAAGGGTTGTTCCGTGCAGGTGCAGGCACAGTCACAGGCACCTCAGAGGCAAATCCCAAATAAACCAATGGCGTCGTGTGTGGGGCAAACGTGATATAGTCAAATAAGAGATTTTGGGGGTGTGTAAACTGCAAATTAAACGATTTAAAACAGGAAATGCAAGATTTGCTCCGTGCAGTTGCAGGCACAGGCACCTCAGAGGCACGTGTTGCCTATAAATATATATATAGTTCCCATAAAAAGTCACAAAATTTACAATTGTTCAGATCGTTTTTTTCAGATCATTTGTCCATGATCTCAGAAACAGTAAAAAAGTTGAAACCAGGGTTTAGATTGTCCTTGATGGGATTCAAGGATCTTCCATGGTCCTTTGTGCAGCTCCAATCTTTCTTTCAAAAGCCTATCTGCTTCGGGCATTTTTGTCTCTGTAGACATGTGTGAAGGGGAGGTGAGTGAATGCTGTTTGCAAATTCTTGATGTCTTGAAATAATGGCTGAAGCATAAATTTTTTAAGGTTTCGTCTCTTTTCATCTATTTGTTGAGTAAAAGTGAGTCTCCCAGAATTTGGATTTGTGTAACATCTTTTCTAGTGCTAGAATGAGAATTGGTTTAAGAGTCAAAAGTTCATTGAAATTGTTTGTGGTTTGTCGGATTCCAGCTTTGAATGAGATGGTGTGATATGGGGAGAGGAAGATAATTCTCCAAGCTCCACCTGTAGATGGAATGCTTTGAGAGGCTCCATCAAAGTAAGTTTAGGGAATTTCTTCATTTATTTGGCTTTCTGAAAATCGATTATGAGGAGGCGAATTGAGGATAGACACTTAGAATGTTGAGGCTTTGAGTGACACATTTGTGAGAGAAAGTGTTCATTTCCTCAAATAATTTGGAAGGGGGCAGCTTTTTATCTCTTTGTGTCTTTATTTTGGCACCATTTCCCGAGTGCTTCTTCAATGGTGTCCCCTTCCTATGTGTTGTGAAGTCTTGTTAAGCCTTCGATTTCTTTCCAAACTTGTTTCGAGTATGGGCAAAAGATGATGAGATGGGTGTTCGTTTCAAGGTTCGTTTCACAAAGACATAATCTTCATGAACCTTCAAAACTTATTTTTTGCAGAATATCCCAAGTGAGAGCTTTGTTATTGAGAAGGCACATAAAGATTTTTTATTTGGCAGGGTATTTAAACTTCCAAATGGGTTTCCACCACCAGAGCGTTGGGTTCTCCATTCCTTCTGATGCCAAGGCCTTGTATCCAACTTTTTGTTCGTAACTTCTAGAGGGGTTCAGAGACCAAATAAGTTCACCTTCCTCATTGTTAAGATTGATACAACATTTCCTAAGGTTCTCAATGCAAGCCTTCCAAACATCTACAAATTCCTCTTTAAGGTCCAACTCCCTCCATGAGAGCCATTGTCGCTTACGATTATTTACCCACGATCAACTTGTTATATGTTGCAAAGTATAGAATCCTCTGAGCCTGAGATCCTAGATGAGTGGGACTGGCAGTTTGTAAGAGCCCTTGTTCCCAATCCAAGGATCAAGGCCTACCTGGACCTTGTCCCCCTTGCCTACTCTCTAAATCAACCATTTCCTGATCAAGGAGAAAGATGAAGTAGTTGCTTTCTAGATGATCAAACCATTCTGTACTTTTTTGATAGAGGTCTCAACCTAATTCTCAATATTTTAAAGCCCCCACCATCAGCATTTTGGGATTGTAAGTTTTTTCCAAGAGACCAAAGCAATGCCCTTTTTCTCTTTTGACCCATACTAGATAAACTTGTAACATAATTTTGTGATTCGCCAAAAAACTCCATTCAAAATCCAGGCTGTGAATTGGGATGAACGTTCCACCCTTGGAAAGCCATATATTACACCATCACATTCTCAATTATTTAAATCTATAAATTTAATGTAATAAAGTTTCAAAAACATTATTTTATGTAACATAGAATTTGTATTAGAATGAAATTTTAATTATACTTAAATTTTATATATTTAATTTATATAAATATATTAAAGATAACTTTATTACACCATTATTTAATTTATATATATATATATATATATATTATTTATAAAAAGTGATATTTTTTCTCATCTAAATTATCTAAATTTTATAATGATAGTTTTATTACATAATTAATTTAATTAAAAAAATTTGAATTAAATTAACCATATAATAAAGTGAATTTTTTTCAATAAAGTGATATTTTTTCTTATCCAAATTTTGTAAGGATCATTTTATCACGCAATTAACTTAATTTTAAAAAATAAATTAAATTATTCATATAACAAAGTGATATTTTTTCTTATCTATATTTTATAATAATTTAAATTGAACGTATAGTGTAATATAATTTTGAAATTTTGTCTAACTCTATATGATCCAAATAATTAAAAATTTGATAAAAAAAAAAATCAGACAAAGAAGCAACACAAGCAACACAGAGAGGTGGTGGTCCTCCTTTAAAAAAATATTTTATTAAAAGAGGACCATTACTTTATTTGAACTATATGTTGTTTTAAGCTATATCTTTTTTTTTTTTGAATATAACTATTTCTTATATTAATATGGTAAAAAAATAGTTACAGTCAATTCTCCTAGTGGCCTATCACTAAGAAAATTAGGTCCACTTCATGTCAAAACCATTGTTGTTTGTACAATGACATATGTCTGAGAGTATAACATAAAATCAATACGCATAAGTTTGTGCATAACATAAACCAAGTGATTTATAAAACCAAAATGAACTACTCCTCAACTTCATGTTTTGAGCTATGCTTGGGTGTTGATCCATTTGGATGTCCTGGTCTTCATCTAGATGAATAGGATTTGAAGGAGTTCCTTCTGAATTGAGAGTGTTATCATTGCCTTCCTCATTGCCATCTTGATTTTCTAAGTAAATGTGAATAATGGATTCAATGTTGAAGAATTCCTTGTAGAGGATGTCAAATTGTGTTTTCATTATGTGAAGTATAAGGAGAACGTCTTGATATTGGCTTCCTCCTTCTTCAATTAATTGAGCTATAAAGGCTTTGGTTAACTAGGATAACTCTATTACCTTGAAGATTTTGGTGACATGGGTCCTGGAATAACTAGGGTCTGAAATCCACCCATCAAAAGTCTATCTGGTCTTTAGAGAGCTTTTGGTGTTTGTTGTTGATAATTGCTTCCATATTTTCCATCCTTTTTTTTTGTGCTAATGGAGAATCGAGTATGGTAAGTCTTTTATGCTTGTATAGCTTATGTTTGGGCCCTCGTTTTGCACTTGAAGGTTTGGGTATGCCTGGTTTTTTCCCAGGAGGTCTGTTGCCTTTGGCCATTCCCCCTTCTCTGCTTTCAAGGTAATTGGTTTTGATGTCAGATTTCATGATTGGATGTTAGGGGCTCGCTGAGGAGGTTGCTGAGGAGGTTGGAGGCCACCCAACGAACATACACTGTATTAGATAGGTTTTAGGATAAGAGACACCCCACCAATGGGTTTCTGGGCCGAGGAGGGCAATAGTCAAAGAGAATGATGGATAGAGCTCTGAAGTGTCAAAGGTTGCAGAGGTCACAACCCTAAATAGGCAAGGACCTGTTGAAGTGGAAGCTGAGTTAAGCGAGGCTGCAATTGGAAAGGTTGAAGTAGGGGAAGTCAACGAAACAAACCCCAAATTCCAGAGCCAGATCAAATGGTATCCCCCCCCCAAATAGTTTAAACATAATTCCAAAGCAAATTGCAAATTCAAGCTAAGTAATAAAGACTAGTGGTGGCAAAAGCACTACACCCACTACAAACATAAATAGGAAATCAGTAAGGGAGTATCAACACACTAACCAACCAAGAACGAAGCTAGGTACATAAGCCACCCCACGAACCATCTCCTACGCCCTTGATCTGAGTTTGGTTTCTCTTATGAACCAGGATTTCTCCTATGTCGAGTGTGCGCTGGAGTTAAAAATGAAAGACACCAATTCTTGCCATAATTCCTGTCAGTTTTTATGACCTTGGTTCCATAATGTAGCAAAGTGTTGTCCAGATGCTTCATTTCCCAAGTAAAACCCATCATGCTCGCATCACCTTGTGTTTCATTACTCCAATTGTCCTAAACTGCATTGAAGGCTTCAAAATGAGTGGGAGGTGTCCTAAAGCCACCTCCAACTATAACACATTGTGTTATGCACAACCACTCCTTTATGAGGTTAAAATTTGAAGGACATAATGTGAGCTTCTACCCTATATCTACACTCAGATTTTTTTTCCTAATTTTTCAATCATTTAGATGAATCTCCAAATTTTTGTTACATCATCCCACACAAAACTTAAATCAGTTAAAAAAAAATCATTTTGCCATGTCCAAACTTAGTTCACATCCCACGAAGGGGAGCTCCCCTACAATTAGCGGGGGCGCGAATTTTTAGTTGGCTAATTTTTTTAAAGGAGGACCACCACCACCCCATCGGACTGTACGCTGTTCTGCTCTGCATCCTTGCCGAGGGATTGCGACTGCTTTTGGAACGGAGGAGGACGCCGTTGAATTCATCTAATCTCTATCTGTCTGCCCTTTGGGCTTTTGGGAATCAGAGATGTAAGGAAAATGAAGGGAAGAAGTAGATAATAAGAAGAAGATGAGCAAGATCTGGATTTGATAGCAGGCAGCCATGGCGCCAAGCTTCGATTGTGTGTCCGATGCTCACATCGAATCCTGTAACGACCAGGAGAAGCTCAGACAAAATGCCCATATCTTGGCCCTGTCTGGTGAGAACGATGATGAATCAATGTCCAGGCTGGTCCAAAGAGAAACCCATTACATGCCTCCAGAGGACTACTTGCAGAGGCTTCGGAATCGAACTCTCGACGTCAATGCTCGTCGAGAGGCCGTCGGCTGGATTCTGAAGGTAGTTTGTTTGTTCCTTTCTTTGATTCTTTGATTTGATTCTATAACAACAAGCCCTGTAGTCCATCTGAAGTTATCAGATGTGCAGGTGAGTTCTTTCTACGATTTCGAACCTCCAACGGCCTACCTGTCCGTCAATTACCTGGATCGATTTCTCTCGATGCGCAGAATGCCGGTAAGAAATCCAGGGGCCGGGCGGTTTCTTGATTTGGGTTTTGTTTGATCTCTGCATGCCTGCGCTTCTTTTTCTTTCTTGCTGTTGTGATTGAAAAATGGATTCTTCAATGTATTACCGCCATTGTAGCAAGGTGTGAAGGCTTGGATGATTCAGCTCATGGCCGTGGCCTGCCTGTCTCTTGCGGTTAAGATGGAGGAGACCCAGGTTCCATTCCCAACGGACTTGCAGGTAAACAAACAAGACACCAAAAGCTCTCAGGTTCTTGCTTGTTATTCAGTTTTTAATGCCAGAGATCTGATGGTTTTGTGATGGCGCAGAGGGAGGACTCCAGATTCATCTTCGATGCTCGCACTATTCAAAGAATGGAGCTTCTGATCTTGAGCACACTGCAATGGGGAATGCGCTCCATCACGCCATTTTCATTCATCGATTACTTTGCTTACAGGGCTGTTCAAGGCCATGGCCATGGCCATGACACCCCTCCAAAATCTTTGATATCCAGAGCCGTTGAACTCATTCTCAGTACCACAGAGGGTAATCTTTGAATATTTTTCAGTATGCACACATTGTCATGGGTTTATTTTAGCAATGAAACCAAATGCCCATTTGATTTGAAAATGTTTAAATGCTGAGATTTATCGCTGCAGAAATAGATTTCATGGAGTATAAGCCATCGGCAATAGCTGCAGCAGCCCTGTTATGTGCAGCTGAAGAGGTGGTGCCTCTGCAGGCAGTCCATTACAAAAGGGCTTTATCCTCCTCCATTACTGATGTTGATAAAGTAAGCTATTTGTAGAGTTGAGGCTTTAGCAGTTGGGCATTTAGAGAACCATGCTGATGAGTTTTGTGTTCAACAACATTTTTTGGAATCTTTGAACACTGATATCAATTTGGCTGATTATTTCATTGATGATTGTTTGCAGGAAAAAATGTTTGGATGTTACAATCTGATTCAAGAGATCATCATAGAAGAAGGCTTCTACTGGACTCCAGTGTCCCTCCTATCCACTGATAAAACTCCAGTGGGAGTGCTGGATGCAGCAGCCTGTTTAAGCGCTACACCCACTTCAAGCTACAGTGTGAAGCCATATGCCTCCGTTGCAGCAGCCAAGAGGAGGAAATTGAATGAAATCTGCAGTGCATTGTTGGTATCTACAGTCCATCCCTGCTGACACATTAAACAGCCCCCAACTTTGGTTGTCCAGATTGGCGAGTGGGGTTTGGTAGGGTTTTAGAGGACCAGAAGATGCAAAACGCTATATAGATATATAATTGACTGTTATTGGGGGTATAGAGGTATTTGGCCTGCGAATATACTGCCCCTTCCTCGCCCATTTGATCAACTGGTTTATCCCAGATTGGATTTTGTCTTGTTTTAGCCCAGGGTTTAATTCAGGCTGAATAATTGATGGTGACAATGACTAAATACAGGAAACTCATACAAGACAAGCCAACCTTCCGAATCTCTTTTTTATAAAACCTTTAATCTTCTTTTTCTGTCATACATCCATCCAATCGAACAAGCCCACCTTTCTCTATATCCTTGTAAATTCCTTTTCTTTCCTACATCCAAGTTCTCTATAAAAACATATATTTACTCTTCAATTTGTTGTGGAAATTTTCATGAATTATCAAAAGCATGATATTTATCTCTATAAAAACATATATTTACTCTTCAATTTGTTGTGGAAATTTTCATGAATTATCAAAAGCATGATATTTTAACACATAATACTATTTTAATGTTTGGGAGGATGTTATATATATATATATATATATATATATATATATATTTGTTTTCATGAATTATCAAAAGCATGATATTTTAACACAGAATACTATTTTCATGTTTGGGAGGATGTTATTATATGCATGATATTTTAACACAGAATACTATTTTTCATGTTTGGGAGGATGTTATTATATATATATTTTTTGTTTTATTATATGGATTTTGTTGAAGGATTAATGTTTAATATAATATTAATCATTTTATTTCATGAATTTAAAAGGCYTGACTTATATTTGTTTGAAAGATGTTATTATATATATATATAGTTTATTATATAAATTTTATTAAATRAATTAATATTTAATAAAATATTACATTTATACAAATTAATAATTTTTTTATTGAATAATCATTAAATTTATAAGATTAATAATTATTTTATTTTATAAATTTATTATGTTTAATTATTAATAAAGGAAGATTTATTTATCAAAAGTGATTATACATGTGATATGGAAGATATACATATATTTAAGTAAAGTAATTAGGAGAATGAGGCAATAACTCCTAATTACCAAAAGATTTATTTATCAAAAGYGATTATACATATGATATGGAAAATATGACAATTTCAAAAGTGGATAAAACAATAATGATGAAGACTTCTAAACATTGGAGTACTAGTGTCATTTTGAAAGAAGTTAAAACTTTTTTTATTAGGATTTAGAGACAATAAGAAATTGAATAAAATTTGTTCCATCTCAATATAAGTTTGGAATTGAAAGGTATATTAACTTATGGGATTTGGCTGATCAAAGTGATCCATGTCCATGTACATTCACTAATAAAACTAGTTATCAACAAAAAAAAATAAAATAATGGATATTATGAAAGTTGAACAAAGCACTTATATGAGCTATGCATAATATTTTATATATTGATCAATTTGGCAGATCCATATCCATATGCATTCACTAAAACTAGTAGTCAACAAAAAAAATGGATATTATGAGAGTTGAACAAAGCATTTATATGAGGTATGCAATCAATTTGACAACTTTTATTAGATAATAAATTTTTATAGTTTTATGCTATCTTGAAAGTGAAAGTGATATTTTCTTACTTGGCTTTTCATTTAAAACAAATAGCAACACATTATCATTATCCTTTGGTCTATTACAAATAAATGATAATGAATGAAAAAGTTCATAAATAGAAAGTTCTCTAGAATGGCTTGAATGCTTCAACTTTATAGGAACACTTTTTTTTTTCCTTTCTACTTTACTCTTTGAGAAAGTTTTATCCTATATATCAATTTTTGTTGTTGCTAAAGCATAATAACCATTCTACCAAATCAATTTCAATACAAAAAATGATTTCCAAGTTATAATCTTCCCAAATTACCAATTTCAATCTTTTTTGAATAATAACTTTCATATATCCAAATTAATTAATCAATTTCGATGAAAAAATTTCAAAAACAATTTCGAGTTGATAATTTTCATACATCCAAATTAATTAATCAATTTCGATGAAAAAATTTCAAAAACAATTTCAAGTTGATAATCTTGTGATTTAATAATGATTGTAGAACAATTTTTGGCCCAATGTAGCCCAATGGAATTCATCTTTTGACTTTGTCAAGTATGTGTTGATATATTTATTTATTTATTGGTGAGTGTACATAATAGATACTTTTAAATTAAGTAATAATTAAGTCCATATGATTTAATGGTGATTCCTCTTCCATAAGACTCTTGGTCTTCCAATGCGCCTATTTGACTTGAGATGTATTAGAATCAAATTGAACATTTTCAAATAATGAATTGAAGTTATTATTATTTCTCAAATATGGTATTTTTTTTAACAGAGATCGGGAAAAAAGAGATATTAAAAAGTTATGTGGAAGCACATAGAGTATACATCATGAGTCTAGAAGAACAGTAAAATAAAATTTGGCTTCCCCCATCATGGATGATTTTAGGGGCTAAATTTCGCTCATGGGCTAATTTTCCATGGTTTTTCCAAAAACGAGATTCGCTATTTTAAAAATAATTCACCCAAATTCTATAGGATAAAATTATTTTACCTTAAAAATCGCCAAAATTTTATAAAAACTATATAAAATCGTTAGAAATTTGAATATTTTTACAAAAATATCGCCAAACATTTATAGTTGGCATATGAAGGATTAGTAAGATTCGCCAAGGTTTCTACATTTTAAAATAAATTTCCATCGTCAAAATCATCCCTGTCCCCCATGTTCTCCAGACAGGAGTTGGGTTGTGCCATAGGAGAGATTTTTTGAATTGCTCTTGGCTACATTTGCTTTAACAGAGTAAATTCTACAAAAAGAGCCTAACAGAAACAAAAAAGCATTGCATTTACTCAGAAAGATTGTGCGCATCCTAGTCGTCGGGTTCTTCATCTTCTGGCTGCTGCAGAGAGACATTTAAGTCCAAGTTCTGGTTCTTGGGCCCCGGAGAAGAAGCTTCATTAAAGATGGCTGGAGAAGCTGAAGGGGAAGCTGGTCCAACAACGAATTGTAGGTCTGCAAGATGCTGCTCAAGGGCTTCACATTCATTGCGCATCCTCTGTTGGTCAGTGCTTTGTTGAACAATGATTTCCATGATAGACAAAACCTGTGTTGATAAACCTTTGAGCTGAATTTGCAGAGTTTGGACTGTGTTAACCAGTTCATTGTGATCCTCATCTGTGATTGCTCGTCGTCCTCTCTGATTCTGTCTCATATTCCTGGAATTGCAAGTCTGTTCTGGGAGAAGAAGGAAGAGGCCAATGGCTTTGAAGGAGGAGAAGGCGTCTTCCCAGACGAGCGTGGAAATGCACATGGTGGCTGCTTGGAGAACGAGAGTGGCTGTAAAATAAGAGTTATCCATCTCCCGTGTGAAGTACATGAGGCGATTTGGTGTAATGTTGTGAGGATGCGTGCACGAGCTGAGATGGACTGATCTACTAACTGAAATGCGGTCGTTAATGCCCAGAGAGGAAGCATAGTACCAAGTTGATGTCAGAGAAAATGACCAGAAAGGGATCCAAGTCCAGATACATAATGAAAAGGTGAAGGAAGCAGGGGGCAGGCTGGTGAGGGGACTTCCACACCCGAGGGGAGTCAAGGAAGGGAGGGTGGCATGAGCTGGTGAAGTGTTGAGGTGACGCAAAGGGGTAGCACGCGACAGGAGGATCGAAAGACATATGTCGAGATGGAGGAGCGAGGTGGCCCCATACCACAGGGCGGGGATGAGGGGCATAAGTGAAATCACCAACAACGTCAAGGGATAGGGCTAAGGGAGAGGTGATTATTAACAAACAACGTACCCAACTCTTTAGTTATGGCTAGGTTTTCTTGCTCATCAACGTCCTTGTTATTGTGTCCAAATACATAGACGTAGATTAGATTATGGAAGGATTGGGAGCCTAGGTAGATACGTTGGGAGATGGATTTGAGATAGATATTGGTTGGGTGGGTTCCTTTCCGTGCATGGTTGATGATTAGTTTGGAGTCTCCTATGAATGAGAGTGAGTGGATGTTAATTTTTTTGGCAAGAAGGAGACCATGTAACAGAGCGTAAGCTTCCACTTGATTATTTGAAGCTATTCCCAAACTCCAATGAAAAGAGAGAACTTTGTTTCCTCGTGGACAAAGAATGACCCCTCCCGCTCTTGCCACCCCGGTAAATATATTATGTTATTAAAGCCACCTTGAGAGAGAGTAGAGGAGAATAAGACAAAGACCTATGCACTGCATTGAATAGTGATGGATCAAGAGACTGCTCATACAAAAGTTGGACATAGGAGGACAAGTTGACCCAAACCAATGATAAGTTTTAGGTTAACTTGAAGATATGAAATTGTTTTTAATGAGGAATTAATATTAATGTTGTTGCTAAAGTTCCACTTAGGAGATTGGGTAGTAGGTGCAAGGGGGGGTCTCTTCGATCTTGATGGACAAAAAGTGGTTGAGATATCTTGGGGGCTAGGGATTGCCTCTAATAATGTGGTAGAGGAATTAACAAAACTCCAAGGAATCAATGTATTACTCAAACACGACATTACTCAAGTTACTATAATAGGAATTTTGATGCTCGTCATTTGATTTATACTCTTAGGAAAAGCCTTGAAAGAAGAAAGGGTAGCAAGGATCATTGAGAGGGTGGTTGTTTCGTCTAGACATTTCAAGTACATCTCTTTCCTACATATTAGGTGAGAGCTAAAAAAACATGCAAACTGCATGGCTAATGAAGGGACAAGCTTGCTCAAAGGGATAATCATTTTGAAGGATGGTAGGCAGATACAAACATATTCTCTACCCCTACCATAATAATGGTTTCAAAGCTATTGCCTCTTCTTAAGGGGACCACACTAGTTAACATTGAAGGGGATGTGCCTTCCCTTGACACATGTCACATCACCTCCATGTAGAGGACATGCACATTAAGCACACATGCACACTTCCCTATGCTCATTTCACCTATATGAAGACACATTATTACCTCCCACATTTGTTTGGTTGATCCTCTTGTGTACAACCCTTTGAATATTGGCCAATGGTTAATGCTTGTCATGTTGGGTTTGGGATCTAGAGAGGTAAATGGAGTTTATAGATGGGTTTGAGAGGTTGATGCTCATTCTCATTTGATCTTGGAGAGAAATCTAGTTATTTGGAGCTTTGCAGTGGATAAGAGAGAACTTTGTGTAGTGTCACATTTTGAGGGCCTCACTGTCCAATAGACAACTTGTCCCACTGCTGCTATTTTTGTTACATGCAAGGCTAAATGAAAGGTTTAAGTGAATGTATGGACCAAGTTTGCCAAAGCGTGGGAGTGGAGTGTGAGTGGGGATTCAGGAGCACCATTTCCCAAAATACACCAAGAGTATAGTGTCTTGGGTGTGTTTTTTTTTATATAATATATGTTTTTATATATTATTTAATACATTTACATTAAAAGAATACATGCATAATTCTAAATTAGATGCATAATATATGAAAACATGCATATTTGTGTTACTTGTAGAAATGCCATATTATTTAAGAAGTCAGAAATGTCATCCATAGTACATTAATGATTAATCATTCGATCATCAACCATATATAACATTTACAAACATACAATTTTTAAACCATATAATAGTAAGTAGATCATTAACTTATGGAATGAAATAGGGTATCCACCAACTATCAACATGACCAATGAGTTATGTTTACAAAATAGACCATAGATCATAAATTATAAAAATGATAATTTAACCAAGTATGAAGAAAAAAGGTCCAAAACACTAAATTGAGCTAAAGTCTGACATATAAATTAGTGAAAAAGGAGAAAGAATTATTCTAATTTATATCTATTTTCCCTTTATCTTTGCACCACCACGATTTCCCGTTTAGCCTCCATATGGTAATGGAGTTAGAGCCCAAGTTGGAGCCGAAGCTGGAGGTAACCCTGTAGATGGAAGTGGAACTGAACATGAAGTCCCTACTGTTGGAGTGTTGGTCAGGGAAACTATGGCAGTGGATGGGGGTGACATCTCACCATGATCACTATCATAATAAAAAATAACATTCTTTAATTGCTCCAAAAAATTGTCTTCCTTTGAATTGTTGTCCCAAGTATTATATGATCTATCCATCTTTGACTTCTCATAGTATTGAGACAACAATGGAAAGTTGTAATGCACATAAACTGGGCTCTCTAACCGATTTATAATCAACTTGTTTCTTTTGACACTGTGGATGAAGCTATAGGTGCTCCAATACCTTTTTGCGGAAGAAGTGTTCACCACTTGTGAAAGCACTTGTGTTGTCAAATGTTGTAGTTGTGGGGTAGAACTGCCATGCATGCTCTACCCCTTGAGAGAAGAAAAAATCCCTCAATCTCTAATTGCATGGTTGGTCCAAAGACATGGTTGAAACTGATGTAGTGGTTCAATTGTTTCCATATGATATCACACTCCTCCTCATAATTTAGGGACCGATTTGTCTAATGATTGCATATAACAAATGTGAACCTCTGGATCCTAGTGTAATTTTCTCTTCATCCCACCATTAGGCATTGGTGCTTGCAGCCATGATATATGCTAGTATTTTGGTGTAAGCACATATGATAAGGCATGTAGTGGAATATTTATCTTTTCCCACAATTTTCCCACCTCTATATGAATATGATATACAAGCTCACATCTCTAGGTTGAACAATATCCTTATTCTGGCCTAGCATGGTGTCCATCTACACATACACCTCCCCAATGATTGATTGATTTGAATTTACAAATCAAATCATGTTTTAAATTGGCTTAGAAAATTGCAAAATATACCTAACTTGTGACCAAAATGACTATCAAGAACAATTGGGTATTTCATCTCTTACATTCATTAGCAAATGTTGAAAATGTTTATGATCATGGCTTTGACCATCTTGCCTGAACACTGTGTCAAGGGTCACAATAGTTGTGAATATTTTCCATAATTCTTTTGCATGAATTTCACATGCATATGGAGATTTTTCCATAATAGGGGGAAACTATCCAAAATCACTAACCAACATAATTGATATCCCTCCAAAAGAAACAATAGATGTTTCAAGAAAAGCTCGATGAAGTTGAACGTTGATGTGTGTCAACAATTGTTTTACCTATAAAACTCATCTCATCTATAACAATATATTTGGCATCTCTCGTCTTCGCTTGTAAACTAATCAAATGCAACCCTTGTAAATTGGGCATGTCCCTAATTAGTATATGAAGCACAAAGTGAACTGTCACTGCTAATATGCTAAAATATGCAACACTAATAGGAGAAAAAAGAAGCAAGGGGATATTCTCAAGAAAATACGAGATTTCAAATGCCTACATACAAATCTTTACATGCATGACACATTTGAATATGAGCTAGTTGATCAATAATTTCATGAATTTTGAGGTGTGATAACTTGCTTTTCATGTACTATTGGTACCTTGGCTTTTATTTGAAGTTCCACTTCATCTCACACTATTGGTCAATTTATTGGGTGATTGATATTGGTATGAGAAATAAATTTGTCGTACCTCATTATTTCATTTATATCTCTATATTGATGTTTGATATGAACAAGAAGTTATGTTTGTCTCATTACATAATTTATATATCTATTCACTTGGCTTTGTCAATGTACTCTGAATTATTCTTGAATATCTCTCCTCTACTCTTCCCTTTCATTGGTAGTCATCTATCACAATTGATTTTGTCGTTGGACTCTTTTTCTTTCACGTTCATGCCTTTTGTGTTCTTTCGTGTCATCGCTAGTTGTATGGTGAGATTTATTTTGTTGTTAATGCACTCTTTTAATCCTTTTTCATATATATTTTTTCTTCTTTATTATTATCAATCATCTAATTGATTATTTTTCTAATTATTTTTTTTTGATGATCAAGTCTTTTGTGTTCTCCCCTTTATCACCATTTGATTCTTTCTATGCCTTTTAATTTTATATTTGTTTACTCCCTACAACTTCAATATTAACATCATTCATTTCCACATTGAAAGAAGATATAATGATTCTCAATGTTGTACAACAATTTTTGCAAAATATATTTATGTTATAGGATTTACAAATCATAAATTCATTCACAAATCATTAAGAAACAAATTATTTGAGTTATAGGATTTATGTTTGATACAATGGCAAATGCTTCATGTTTGTAATTATTAGATTTCAAATAAATTGTGTAATAGAATTGCTAAAGTATAGAAACATTTTAGGCTTATCCTATTTTCAAGTATGCATTTTAATGAAAACTTTGGATCTTTCACATAAAAGGGTTTCTTCATATAATGAGCTGAATGAACTCCAATGTTTCTTCATATAATGAGCTGGATGAACTCCAATTTAACTTCAACTTGGATCAATATGTATCAAGTGTTTAAAAGCCAAAGACACAATTTTTTTTAGTGGAATGAGCTTAAAAGTAATAATGAGGAATGATAGTGCTCATATCAAACACCAATATATAGAGATATAAATGAAATAATGAGGTACACCAAACTTATTTCTCATATCGACATCAATCACACAATAAATTAACCAATAGTGTGAGATGAAGTGGAACTTCTATATTCATATAGAAGTCAATGTACAAGTAGTACATGAACAACAAGTTATCACACATCAAAAATTTATGAAAGGATTGATTAATTAGTTCATATTCAAAAGTGTCATGCATGTGAAGAGTCATAAAGTATTTGAAATCTTGTCTTTTCTTGAGAATGCTCCCTTGCTTCTTTTGGTTCTTATTGATGTTGTGAAGTTCAATATGTTAGTAGTGATAGTTTAATATGTGCTTCATACAATAGTTAGGTACATGCCCAATTTACAAGGGTTTCACTTGAGATGAGACATGCCAAATAATCTTGTTATAAAATTTGTTGATACAAATCGATGTTTAACTTCATCAAGCTTTTCCTGAAACTTCTATTGTTTCTTTTGGAGGGAGATCAATTATATTGGTTGGTGATTTGGTATAGTTGCCACCTATTTTGGATCAACTTCCATATGCATGTGAAGGCCATGTAAAACAATTATGGGAATTATTCACAACTATTGTGACCCTTGACACAATGTTCAGGCAAGATGGGCAAAGCCATGATCAAAAACATTTTCAGCATTTGCTAATGAATATTAGAGATGAAATACCCACTATAGAAGAGTAGAAATGATTGATGATGAGTACAAATAATTCTTTGGATGGTTCCATAGAAGAGTCATTTGATAACACAATACATTTGTTTGCAACTAATGATGATGTCCGCAATCACAATAAGTATTGTTTTAGATCCTTAGATTTCCATTTTGCACTTATTATACTCATTTGTGAGAGTAAGAAGCACTCATTCGTTTGATTTGGATGAGGAACAATTGGAGTCCAAGTTTCCTATTACATTTGGGGCTAGGGTGATTCTTCCTTCAAACTTGTGGAATGATGTAGGACTTGTCAATGGTGCTCTTGGAATTGTTGAAACAAATTGTGTACAATCTTTGATGTTTACCCCTTGAACTTGCCACAAATGATTTTAGTAAGATTTGATAACTATGTGGGGGTTCCATGTAACACCCTGTTTCCCCCAGTCTGTAAAAATAATTATATTGGCCAAGAACTATGGAAAACTCAAAGATGTGAATGTTTGATTTGATGGACCTTTGTATAAAAGGCCGATGAATGTAAATTATGTTATGAATATGTGTTGCATGACTGTTGGGGAGGGGATGTGCTAAAAGAGACCACAATGGCTAATGAGAGGTGGTGGAAGGGACCTGGAATGGTTGCGTTAACTTCCACCGAACCAATTCCATACTGGTTTTTACTTGCTCGAAGACCAAAGCAACTCTCTGACCCTAGAATAAATTACTCGTCAGGATGGTAGGTGGGGAGGCTCCTCAAGAGTTAATGAGGGGATGGGGGCGAACCACCTATCTGTAGAAGCTCTCAGACCTGACCATAGACGGGGGAATTTGCGCCACACACAATCTTGCAGAAAAGGCAAGAAAGGAAGTGTGGGGGAGAGAGGAGAAAAAACACGCGGAATAGGGATTGCAGAAGAGAACCAAAGGAACTCTGGAAATACAGGGAGTTCTGAATAGAGGAGAAGGAGAGTAACCTTCGTCCTTGACTTCCGTTGAGCTGGAAGTAGGAGACTGAATCTCAAGCATCGTGGTCTAGCTCGGGGGTGGCTAGTGGTAAATCCGTTTGGAGTCAATGAGCCTACTGTTGGGTGGAAACGAACACCCCTCTCAGCAGTYGCGTCACACTTGGTGTTTCCGATAAGTGTTTATGTCTTGTATTTTGAATTGAATATCCTGGATGCATGCTCATGTTTATACGCTCATAAATGGTTTCTGTATAGAAGTGATTGCCTTGTGTTTTGATTGGGAATAATGGATGCATGTTTATACTTATATGACCATAATCGGTTTATGTATAGAATGAATAAGTTCAGAATACGAGTTCGTTCCCTTGAGAATTGTCCCATCTACTTGACTCACGCTCTATCCTGGTTTAATTTCCCGAAGGCACCTTCTTCCGGGGAGTTTCCTCACATTTTAGAGTCGGAGTGAGTTCCTTGAAAAGACCACCTATATAGTAAACCCACAAGTTTACTTTACCCCGGTCACTGAATTCATAGCTCGACGAATTAGGAAGGCATCTTAGTCAAGTCACCAAGCCTAGGGATAATTACCTAAGAATCATATGAAGGTCCAGATGACCTGGATTTGGAAACCTTGTACAAGAAAGAGTAGTCCTCTCAGGTTTCAAAGTCATGGGAGTTCGAAGCCCTGAGAGGTTGAATCTCGTGAATCAAGCTCAGAAAGGATAGCGAACCCAAATATCGAAAGAGAATACCCCATCATTTGGTAGACGAACGGTCGGAATCCTTTCGGAAATACCCCAGATTTGTGAAGACCGATGGATCTAGAGGAGGAGCGCAGGCGTTAACACCTCGACTCCTTCAGCCTTCGCAAGTAGCGATGGGATCCAGGACCGCAGATCCAAGGATCTGTCAGAGCTCTATTGAGCCATCAGATCTGGAGGCATGGATCAACATCTGTTGATCTCGAGGTAAGGGGCGCATGGTTTAAGTTTTTCGACATTTCGTATACCGGGAAACATAAGAGGGAGAATCTTTCGACCCCCAGGGACGTGAAACTACGAAAACGCGCTAGCTGTTGGATCTGGAGCGCAGTGGCATGAGAGCCGCTGGATCAAGGATATGTGCACGGGGTTTAGTCCCTAGAAGGTGCTCATATGATCAGATCTGGACAGTCAGATTAGGGGAGGATCACAACCGTTGATCTCATACATAAATTCCCATATCGAGAATTTGGGGATCAGAGTTTCGAAAGGTAAGGAAACTCTCTGCTGTGGATTTTCGCGAATCGCGAAATCCTGAAGAGAAAAAGGAGTAGGACCCAATCTTTGGAGGAGGGTCATATGGCCCCATAGAGTTGAGGGCTAATAGCCTTTGGGCCCCAAACGAGTTTCGGGGTTTTGGGACTCAAGAGGTAGAGTTGCATGGTCAACACAACTCCCGAAATCATGAATAAAGAAACGCCGAAAGGTGGGTCCCAAGCATCAGTTAGAGGATATGTGCGATGGAAGTCAAAGGAGTGGTCAGAGTTCCAGAAACCTTTCGAGTTCTGGGGATTCGAAAGGGAAAGGAGGAACGCTTGCATCGCGATTCCCCGAATCATGAAACCCCGAAAGAATTTAGAGGAATAGCACCAGGTCATAGGACTGGTCGTATGAAAAGTGACTCAAGGGAGGAGCTAAGGGTCTGTTAGACCCTTTCGGGTTTCGACATTTCGAAAGACAGAGAACAGGGGAACGCTTGCATCACGATTCCTCGAATCGCAAAAACTGGAAGCGCCTTTTTTGGTAAGGCCTGTGGTCATAGCCAACGATCACATGGAGGAGGATAAGGGAAGGGATGGTCTGCGCTAGGCCCCATAGAAATTTGGGGATTTTGTCCCTCGAAGAAAAGACGAAATTTCTAGGTTGCCATAGCAAGGGTGTGACATTCCATGGGATGAATTGTTCCCTCGCATTGTTCCTATTATACCAATTGAAATAGGTAAAAGTATACAACTTTCGTTGAGACTTGCTAGGGGATTAATAATCCATAAGTCACATGGATTGAGATTGAATCAAGCAACTATAAATATTGGAAAGAAAGAGCAACACAGATCTCAACTTTATTGCAATATCTCAAGTCAAAAGTTTGAATGGTTTGCGATTTAAACCTCCATTTTCATATGATTGTTATGAAAAAATAGGAAATGAGGTTGATGTGGCTAAGAGAAATGTTGAAGAAGGCATATTGAGATTGATCACTAAGTGAAATATATGTTATTCATTATTTTCATCATATCACTTTCTTATCATTCACTATCTTCATCAATGAGCATTGCTATGTTATTTTTTTTACCTTCTTTATGACATATGGAGGGAACTAACCCTAACAACAACTTTCATATCAATTCCATGAACGATAATGTCGTTTTGACTCTTGATTTTGGCTCTCAATCTATCCATTTGATTACTTACAAAATCAGATAACTTATAGTATGTTCTATGTGTATCTTGGGCACATTGTCTTTGTCGACAATGGTGGCCTTCAATGCCTTGATCATCATTTTATTGGGAGACCCTCAAAACATTCATGAGGAGGGAACTCCCTCTCTACCCAATGGTTTCTTTGATTTTATGTGGGAGAAGGGGATTTGAGTTCTAGGCATCTACTATGATTTGTAACTCATTGTCAAGTTGATGGGAGGTGAGGTCGGGCAACTACAATCAAAAGATATGGGAGAATGGAGGTTTGAGTCCATGAGGGGTCACAACGCTTTGGGGACATCTTTGTTGGAGAGAGGTAGAGTGAGTGGACGAGACATGGTGATGAGGTTGTGAGGCTACTTGAGGGCTTCTTGGTGATGGCCACTAGTATGCTTAATGCCATAGCTAACATTGAAAATCCCTACAAGTGATTATGAAACTTTCAATACCATTTGAAGTCTAAAAGTCAAGAGTTTGATAAAGTCCATGCATGCCAAGTGTTTGACAAAACATTTGAAAGTAAAGTGCTTGAAGAATTGCCTACCTTCCAAGTATTTTTTGAAATCGATGTTATCCAAGATAGATTTCAGCTAATGGTAAAGTCTCTTAATGGGAATACTATGTTTTTGTGGGTGAATTCCATTGATTTTGTGGTAGATTTAAAGCAACAATTGGAGTTTTTAACGGAGTTCCTATGGACCATCAATGTCTCATTTTTTTTGGGTAAACAACTAGCAGCTCAATCTTTGTTGTTTGACTATAGCTTATGTAGAGATTCAATTATCCATTTGGTCTTGCGATTATGGAGAGGAGCAATGGGCCTTGGGTTCTCTTCAACTTCAAAGCTCGTTTCCTCTAAGGATGTGGTAAAAGTTAACAAACCTTCCACTTCAGTTGCTTTGACTTCTTTGCTTGGTGCCTATATTGTAGATAAAGTGGAAGATGAGCCATTGGTGGAGATCATAATGCCGAAGGTCACTCGTGTTCATCAAAACTATGAATTAGTTGTTGCTAACTGTAGATTTTATGGTTATTGGCCTCCTTTATCAGATTTGTACTTGTGGATTCATTAGACTTGGAAAAATAGTTGTGAGATATCTCTTTGTTCCAAGATTTTTTTATAGTTCACTTTTTTCATCATGTTGATTATAAGAAAGTATTTGAGGAGGGTCCCTAGTTTTGGGGAAGCGTGAGACTATTTATAACTCCTTGGTTCCCAAAATTTTATTGATCTCTAAGTCCATTACTTGGATGCTAGTTTGGGTTTCTCGTCCATATTTTCCCTTACATTTCTAGCATATCTTAGTTATGGAGGATATTGGAATACTTTGGGCAGTTACATAAACACAGATTTTGGGAGAGGCATATCTGGGCTATGCGAGTATGCTTGACTTTGTGTTGAGAATGACCTTAGTACTTGGGTCTTCTATACAAAATGATTCTCAAATGGAAAATTTTTAGATGGACTCAGGTTTTGGATTATGAGAATACAACATTCTGGTGCCATAATTGTCATCTTCCAAGACATTTACAAGATTCTTGTCCTCATGCATGAGTTCATTCCTCATGCAAAAAGGGACTAAATCTAAATTAAAAAGTTGGTCATTTCCACCCTCTAAAGAAGAGGAAGATGATGAAGAAAATCAATGAACACAAGATTCCTAGAAGGCTAATCCTAATTGTTCAAAAGTGCCACTACGGATCACTATCCTATCTCATAGGATAAAGTAGAAGCCAAGGATACGAGGATTTCTTCCTCGATGTATGTTGTACATGTTGCCTCTCATGAGAAAATGAAGTAGTTTCATGAGATTGACACATCTTATTGTGATGAGAGTTTGGTCCCCTCTTCAATTCTTCAATTCTCTCCTTCTAAGTTATAAGTAGACAATGCGAATCCTTCTTCACAGGGTGGACTGAGGTTAAAAATAAGAAGGGGAAAAATGGAAGGATTGAATATTATTTTAGGGTAAGAAATAACAAATACATTAATTATGTAATTTTGTTCTAGTGAGTGCCATCTTCTACTGCATGTGCTTTATATTTGTAATGTGTTTCAAGCATCTATAAAATGTGATTTGCATCCTAAAGTGCATTGTAAAATTTGATTTTCATTCTAAACTGTTTTATATTTAAGCATCTATAAAATGTGATTTTCATTCTAAACAGAAAATTGTTTTTTTTTTTTTTTTTTTTTTTTTATTGAAAAAAGAAAGGTATCTTGATGTTTTGTTGATTTTGCTTGCACCATGTTTAGATCATAAATGACATTCACCAAATTTGAATGGAGTAAATTATATGCTCTAATTTATTAAAAAAAGAGTTGATGTAATTGTCAACGAGTACATCCAACTTATATCTATGTCAACCCAGAATTCAAATCCCTTGAGATGCAAAAGCTTTCTCAGATTTTTACACTGAAGAAAGTTTCATGTGTCCAAAGATTTGATCCCTTTCCAAGCTTAATAAACCCAGGATTAAGATGCATTTAAGATAGTTATAAAAAGTTCTACTGTGTAAGATCTTAAATCAGACTTCTAAGTTAACATAAGTCAGGCTACATTGGCCACATTTTTTTACCATTGATGTCTCGAGTTAACAGATTCAAATATCTTGTCCGCAGTGAGAGTTCTAATACAAATATCTACTACCCTTTGGCGAGATCATCGTCCTGTTTTTCAACAGGTCTCTGTCATTCTTTTCGTTTAAATATCTGTAAAGTATTTGCTTTCAGACTGCTGTTAGAATGATCAGAAAATAAACATATTCAGAAGTTCTCCGTGTCAATAATAAACCAACCAACCAAATGATCCGCATTCAATTCATTGCCGTTCTTTTTGGTGTCAATGCATATTCAATCCCTTCACAGCCCACTCGCGTTTCCAGCACATTGCAATAATAAGGCCGCTGCCAAAGGTCGCAAGGACAACAGATGCAACAGAAACAGGAGGAACACAAAGACTGGGGACTGTCTTTCTCTTGTCGTCTCAATAACCTGATGCAAGAGTTTGTGATTGGGACAAGACGAGCAATGCAGGGTGTTGCTTCATGCAGAGGCAACTTCAACATATGCTTTTTATTTGTTTGTAATATAAAAATATATATTGAAAAGTACAGGTCTGCAGGTGGGATGAGTTCCCAGATGAGCATGGTTCAACAGCATGGCATCTACAATGACAGTTGCAGTGCCAGCTGGGAAGTGGCATGGCTGAGTACTTTCAACTCCAAATCTCTCTCTAATATCCATCCGAGGGGTTTTTACAAACGACGAATCCCGAGTCCAAGTGAATGGGTAGATATGCATTTCAAGATTGCTAAGATCAGATCTTTCCAAATAGACTGATCAAACCCAGGTTTGATAGAGAGTATAGATCCAAATCTTTCTCTAATATACATCTGAGGGGTTTTTACAAACGACCAATCCCAAGTCCAAGTGGATGGGTGGATATGCATTTCAAGATTGCTAAGATCAGATCTTTCCAAATAGACTGATCAAACCCAGGTTTGATAGAGAGTATAGATTTGAGGGGCATTTTTATCAGTTAAGTAAATTTTACTAGTCAAGTAAATTTTCTTAGGTTGGATATTTATTTTTGTTAGTCATTTAAATATTATGTATTATATGTGTTTTTATTAACTTTTGTTTTTACTTTGGAATAGACTGTTGGGAAACCGACTGTGTACTTCTCTTCATTTCTAGGATGGTATCTGGGGTAAACCAGATGTTGTAGAAAGCAGAGGTTTTTTAGATAGCTTGCTCATTTAAGAACTCAACATGTCATTTGCTGGAATTGAACCTGGGTGGAGGAAAACACCCCTCAACACAAACCACTCAGCTAAACCCAATTAAACCCAATTGACATTTTGTTAACTTTTTGTTATGAATACAAGAGTATGACAATTTCCAAGAATGTGATACAATCACAATTTCCCAGAGTTCAAATGATAAAACATGAAAATGGTCATAGCAAAAAACATAATTTTCAGCTTCTCAGCCTTTAATTTTTCAACCTGTGAGATTGCATGATGCATAGAGACAGGCTTTTTCTAGAATGTCCAAAGACCCATTGTGGATGCAGTCTGTGCAGTGGCATTGATAATCTTCAATCTTTTCTTCCCCTAACTTTCAAGCTTCAGCCTGTGAGATCTTATGATGCCATCATGACTAAGATGAGATTTTTTCAACCTGTCCAAATATCCCCGGTGACTGAACATGCTTTACAAGTTTACATGACAAATCAACCTGTAGTGACAGCATGCTTTACAAGTTTACATGACAAATCAACTTTCAAATTCTGGGAACTATTACTTATCTTGGAGTAGGACTCCGATTGCAGGATACAATCAAAGATGTAGATGGGCTCTGTCCATCACTCCCCAAGATCAGCTTTGAGTGTAACTCATCCTGCTGCACAACCTGTTAGATCCGATTTATAACCTATTAACTAGCATGTCAGTTCTCTAATTCTCAAAACTGTTACTTATCTTGGAGTCATAAATATATGATTTTGTCTAATTATTTTAAGTTTTGTTTTTTTCCCAAGAATCCAGTCATATGAATTTGAAGGAAATTAAATAGAATTAATCATTCAAATCTACAGATCCAACAATTTCTTGAAGAATTTCGTACAAATATGACTGAAAAAAAGGCAAAAACTTAGCACATCAATGTAGGTTTAAGGATTAAAACCTGTCAAATTTAACCCATGGTCTGAAATACACAATCTGAATGTTTATTTAATAACATGGTAACCATTATCAAATGTACAGTCTGTCATTTTGGTCGTGAAAAAAAAATAAAAATAGAGTAGTTGGTGTTGAGACCTATGGGTACAGGGTACAGTTAACCTCTGATTTGTCATGGATGGTATTAGTAACTCCAGTCTCCTATCAACTTCCCTCCAGACTATGACAGTCCAATTTCCCACCATTAACGGCTTTGTCTGTGTTGTGTCAGATCACATTAAGTGGCTTATTTACTCGTCGTGTACGAGATCCTTTGCTTCTTCACTGGTCTCTTTCTAATCTCCTTGTTTGACTCCGCATCAGTAATAGGTGTCTGCGGGAATAACGGCTTTCTCTGAACCAATATAGCGTGGAATACATGGGCATCAGCTCATATCTCATTTTGGCGACTTTTTTTTAATGGAAATTCACTTTAAATTTGGTCGTCTGAAAATGTGATGGATATCAATTTTTACACTCAGCATTTCTAAACTAAGATTTAGGGTAACATAGTATTTCCCTGCAACAACATGGCATCTCTAAAGACACCTAACTCATTGAAATAACGATTTAAACAATACAGATTGAGATTTTAACAATTTTTTAATCCGCGATTCGATTGCCACGTCAAACGCCAGCAAATATTACATAAAATTCTAAAACATTTCACTTCTTTTTTAACAAATTATTGTCTTTCCTTTTTTGAGTTGTTGATATCTCTGGTTATGCTCTTTTCCTTCCTCTTCTTTGTGTGGGAATGTGTGAAATTCAATTCCTCTATGTATGTGGTTAAGTTAGATGATCATTTATCTTAGATGGTTGTTGTTNATTATTGTCTTTCCTTTTTTGAGTTGTTGATATCTCTGGTTATGCTCTTTTCCTTCCTCTTCTTTGTGTGGGAATGTGTGAAATTCAATTCCTCTATGTATGTGGTTAAGTTAGATGATCATTTATCTTAGATGGTTGTTGTTTGGGGGAGATCTATCTTGTTAAAAGCGGTATTAGAAGGACAAAATGTTTATTGGATGTCCATGGAAGTCCTTCCCTGATTGATTTTAAATAAAATTAGAAAATTAACCCACGGGTTGGGGGTTTCGTAACCTACCTCTTTTCAATCTGGCACTGAACACTGCTACTCTTTGGAGGGTATTAACCCAACCCAATATAAAAGAAAGGGGAGTGTCCAATACAAATCTTGTATCCGGGATTGAGATCTGGAAGCGTAGCGAGGATCTGGGTTTAGTGGGCACACAAGCTATTGAATGGGATATATATACACATGGACTTAGTCAAGCAGGGTTTACGCTCCAAGAAGGCGAAGAAGCCAGACTTATTTGGAGCAGAGGCGACTCATCCGGGAAGATCACTGTCAGGAATTTGCTATAATGCAATTATTTCACTTCAGTCATTTCCGAACCTGACCGGTTGGAAGATTAAACTCTGGAGGTGGAAAATACAATTAAAATTTTTATTTTTTTCTGGCTAGCGGCAGATTACAATATTCTAACGTGGGAAGCTTTACAAAAAAAAGGGGTGGATGGGCCCGAGGTTTTGCTATCTGTGTAGAGAGGCTGCTGAAGATAACGCTCACCTCTTTATTCACTGTCATTTCACAAAGGCGGCCTGGACTTCTTTCCTTACGACGCTAAATCTGAAATTGGACTGGAATGGACAAAATTTAAACGATTCTATCGAGATTTGGCTTCAGAACAAAGCTGCGCCAAAGAAACTTTCTGTGCTGATTTGTTGGTTCTCGTGGAAGGAGCGTAACAAAGTGCTATTGGGAAAGATCCCTCTACCAATGAACATTAAATTGCCTTTACCGCAAACATTTAGAGTGTAGGCAAAATACATTAAGATTGAGTCTGATTTCTCGTGTAAATGGATACACGTTGTTTTTCTTTGTGTTGAAATAATGTAACTGCAAAGTGTAATCTAATTATTATTGTTATATTATTTATTAGATAAATCCCCTATTGCGGATTGATCATGTTGGCTATTGTAAAAGACCAAATCCCCTTTTGCGGATTGGTCAAAACATAATTGTAATAGGCATAATAAGAAGTCGGCCCCAGAATATATTAAAGAGGCCCTAGAATATATTAAAGGTGGTTATAACCACCCAGAAGAAGAAGTCGGCCCTACCAATGAAGAGACACCTCCGTCCACACGTGCCAGAGTTGTATAAATAAGGAGGCTAGCACCTCATTTAGATATACACTCACTTGTTCATTGAGAAGCAAGTTTCGGAGCTGCAGTTGGAGAAGAGAGAGAAAGAGAGAGAGGCACATTCTTGGGAGAGGACTTTCTGTATTTGTTTGAGTTATCTCTTGGCATTGTATTGACTGTCTATAATAAGGAAGTTTTGCTAGGTTTTCTCCCCCATGAGGGTTTCCCAGGATAAATGATGTGTCTCTTGTGATTGCATATTTCTCAGTGATCCTATTTTATGCTATTGTTATCTAATGAACTGTAAAGAACTCTAATAATAGCTTAAACCTTAACATGGTATCATAGCTAAGCTGAAGAGAGCATCTTTCACAAGAGAAAGTGAAAAACGTCATTGTTGTCGTACATGCAAATTAGGGCTTTTTGTTGATGAAGTATTTCAACCCCAAAACCATCTAGAAAAGTGTGCCCTTCTTCAAGGATCACTTTGACATCCTTAGCACAACTTTTCAGTAGCTAGATCTCCCGGAAAGTGAAACCCTAGTTACACAAAGTACCAGAAAACTAGAGTACCAGAAGTACCAGAGTACCAGAGGTACCAGAAAACCAGAAGCACCAGTGCAAAAATCTGTTGATCAAGTTTAAAAGGGTAAAAGTTGGATTTTCATAAATTTGACTGCACCAACATACTCGCCTCAACTCAGCGCATCTATCCCCTGGATTAGAATTTCAAAATTTGAAGTTTGAAAACTTAGGGTTTCCTCATAAAACCCTAAGTTGCAGTTGCAGTTGCAGTCTCAGAACCAGTTACATAATCAATTATAGTTGCAGTTGCAGCCGTAGTACTAGTTGCAGTCACTCTTGAAGTTCTTAAGAGTTGGTGATCATTATCGCTGCTACCAGATGGTGCCTCTACCTGCAAGTGCCATCAGAGGTATGTACTCACGGTTAAGCTTTAAAGAGTATTTGTAGGAGAATGGATCTCTTGCCATAGATCCAGAAGGATCTCAAGATCCAACACATTCAGAGGAATAATGCAACCCAGGTGTGATTATTCTGATATGCATCTATTTGTTATGACATTATTTTGATCAGTGTTGCATGCTGTAGTTATGACTATCATTCTAACCTTTGATCAAAATTTGAGTCAATGTATTAGATGGATTAAAAGTTGAGATCATAGAGTTTATCCTCTAACCCAACCTTTTGCCTAGATAACATATTGTCTTAGTACAAAAGACAGGTTGAAGAAAGCACTTGTTAGCTTGAGTGAAGGAGACTTGGAAGAAAAGAAAGCACACTCATTCTTGAGGACAAGGCTCCAGGCTCCTGGTTTGATTAATCAAGTTGATAAGATTCAAAGGTACACATGACAAGTTGATAACTACCCCTTTACAAGTAACCACTATAGTTGAGATAACAGTCTTTGTAAAGTATTATACTTGATAGCATGTGAGCATATACAGGTAAATACTTAATGTAATCATTTGCTTGATACAACTAACACCTCCTCTAGGAGAAACCTCGTGTGTTAGTTCCAGGTTGCCATGGAGGAATGTTCGATCACAACACTATAAGAGTGTTGACCTCATTTCGTAGTGTATCTCTTACTTTTGATAGTTGCTTCAGACAAGCCACGAGTGATAGCTCTAAAGGAGCTACTGTGATGGTTATTCGTGCTATTGATTTATCTATTATTATCAAAAGGATATTATTCTTGCTAGTTATTTTGTTCACCTTGTTTCAGGTCACAGGCGATAACCCTGAGAAAGCTATAGTGAAGGTTGCAGAAGGTAACATATTATATGAGACATGAAGCAGACTATGTGACCATATACATTCATGAACCAAAGAAGATGAAGACGAAGCTATCTCTTGAGATTCATAATATCTCATATGAAGATTGACTGAAAGGAGCAGAAGGCTCCAAAGATGACCGAACATTAGAACAGGAAGCAGATCTCGTTTGAAGCCTGACTCTGTCTTCCATATTTAGACTTGGTATGAAACACCAAGTATACCCTGTAAGAGATGATGAAGTCCTTGTAGAATCAAAAGAAATCGAGAGTAATCCTGATCTCAAAAAGGATCAGATGAAGAGACAACTTCCAAGACTAGAAGACAGATGCCATGAGAAGACTAGATCGTAACTTCAGAGACTCCTAGGAGATATGAAATCTATAGGATGATTTACTTGTTTCAGTGACAAAGAAGGAAGCTAGTCAGAAAGACTAGGATATGAATTCTTCCATGAGAAGAGAATTCAGTATTGAATTCCAATATTGATCTATACAGATCAAACGTGTTGCAGATGTACAAAGCCTGATGTATGTCCAGAAGTTTCTCCCAGTAAAAAGGGAGAAGACTATGATGAGACACTTATTGAAGAAACAGTTCCAGTACTTATGAAGACAACTAGAACAACCATGACTCATATATAGTATGAGATGCAGGGGGAGCAATCCCCATATTTAAAATTTGAGTGGCAGTTGGTGAAGTACATCCGTTGGGTCATGAAGACATGACTATGATAGCATTACCCCCATGAAAGAAGAAGAGATATCCTCAGTATCAGTTATTGAGCCACTCTCAGTTTCAGATGAAACTGTTGCCGTGATAAAATAAGAGGAGTTACTCTCAGATTTTAGCAGCCACAGTGAGAATGAAGCAATCATTCTTAGCCTCAGAGCAGCTGCAGGTGTAGAATCCCAGATTCCAGAAGGAACAATTGCAGAGAGAGTAGAGGACATACTCCTAGACAATGAGACAAATAGTGCCTTGTAGAAAGCACATAGAGCTAGCACATGATTGTGAAGATTGAGTTGCAACTGAGCAAGTGTACCAGATTGGTACAATGTAATAAGAAAAATTTATCTGAAGATTGAAGATAGAAAGACTCATGTTGAAGAAGGAACTATACGTGTTGAAGCAAGCTCCTAGAGCTTGATATGGCATAATTGACAGTTTCTTGAGGAGCTTGGGATTTACCAAGAGTAAAAACCTCTACTTCAAGGTTATGAATGATGAGCCGGTGATATTGTTGTTGTATGTGGATGACTTATTCTTAACTAGAGAAGAAAAGCTCATCATCGAATGTAAGAAGAAGCTCACTTCAAAATTTGAGATGAAAGACCTTGGCCTAATGCATTATTTCTTAAGCCTTGAGGTATGGCAGAATCCAGAGAGAATCTTCCTTAACCAAGGGAAGTATGCAGTCGAAATCCTGAAGAGATTCGACACATTAGAGTGCAAGTCCATGAATACACCCATGGAAACGAAGATGAAGCTATTGGTCGACACTTTGTCAGAATTGATTGATGCCACACTGTATAGACAAATCATTGGATCACTAATGTACCTGACGAACACCAGACCAGATATCTATTTTGCTGTGAACACCTTGAGTAAGTTTCTGGTAGAACCCAGACATGTTCACCTAGTTGCTACAAAACATGTGATGAGGTACCTTAAAGGTACATTAGATTGTGGTCTCAGCTATGATGGAGATCATGATTTCACACTGAGTGGGTACACTGATTCAGATTGGGATGGAAGTGTCTCTGACAGGAAGAGCACTTCAGTATGCTGTTTCAGTTTGGGATTGGCCATGATCTCATGGCAGAGTAGGAAGCAATCCAACATTGCTCTCAGTACAACGGAAGCATAATACATTGTTGCGTGTTCTACCAGCTGTGAAGCTATATGGCTTCGAAAGTTGTTGGCCTGTCTATTCGACCTAGAGATGGAAGAAACCACGATCCTATGTGACAACCAGAGCTGCATAAAGATGACAGAGAATCTTGTATTTCATGAAAAGTCGAAGCACATAGAGATCCGATATCATTACATCCATGACATGGTGTAGAGAGGAGCCATAAAGCTCCAATATGTTAGCACAGATGAACAGGTTGCTAATGTGTTGACCAAGCCTCTATCTCGTGTAAAGTTTGAGCACTTTCGAGATAAGATTGGTATAGTCCGAAAGGACCTCCCTCAAAAGGGGGAGTACTGCTGTGTTGAGATATGCCAGCCTAGTACTATGCTTCCAGCTTAATTGTTGTGACGTAAAGCCATCCTAGTACTATGCTTCCAGCTGAACTGCTATGTTGAGATATGCCAATCTAGTACTGTGCTTCTAGCTTAATTGTTGTGATGTAAAGCCAGTCTAGTACTGTGCTTCCATCTTAATTGATGTGACGTAAATCCAGTCTAGTACTGTGCTTCCAACTTAATTGCTATGTTGAGATATGCCAACCTAGTACTGTGCTTCCAGCTTAATTGTTGTGACGTAAAGCCAATCTAGTATTGTGCTTCTAGCTTAATTGTTGTGTTGTGATTCCAGCTTAATTGTCATGTTGTGATTCCAACTTAATTGCTGTGTTGTGATTCCAGCTTAATTGTTGTGGTGTTTCCATCTTAATTGTTGTGATGATGTGCCAACTTAATTTCTGTGATGATGTGCCAGCTTAATTGTTGTGATGATGTGCCAGCCTTGTGCTGTGATGATGTGTTGCCAACCTCGTGCTGTGTTTCCAACCTTGTGTTGTGATGATGTGTTGCCAACCTTTGTGCTATGATATTGATGCTTTTGATGTTGTATCATCCTTGTGTTGTTATTGATGATGAGGATGTATTAGTGTTATACTAATCCTTGTCGATGCAGTTGATGATGATGATGCCACTTCAGCCTCTTACCGAAGATGATGATGATGCCACCTCAACCTCTTGCTGAATATGATGATGATGATTCCATTTCAGCCTCTTGCTGAAGATGATGATGATGATTCCATTTCAGCCTCTTGCTGAAGATGATGATGATGATGCCACTTCAGCTCCTGAGTCCTTGCTGAAGATGATGATGATGATATTATTTCAGCTTTAATGCTGAAGATGATGATGATGTTACCTTAGCCTCATACCGATGAGGATGTTGATGCTACTCTAGATCCTTGTTGTGTTGATGATGCTCCAGCCTCTATTCTGTGTTGATGATGAGAAAAACTTTCGATGATTTATAGATATGCCAGTCAATGCTCCAAGATGATATTGATGAGGCTGTCCTCTCACCCACCTCATGCCGTTGATGATGTTGTCCTCTCTCTCGCCTAATGCTGTCGTAGAATACCCTTCTTGTTAAGGGGGAGTGTTGAAATAATGTAACTGCAAAGTGTATTCTAATTATTATTGTTGTATTATTCATTAGATCAATCCCCTATTGCGGATTGATCATGTTGGCTATTGTAAAAGACCAAATCCCCTTTTGCGGATTGGTCAAAACATAATTGTAATAGAATAAGAAGTCGGCCCCAAAATATATTAAAGAGGCCCCAGAATATATTAAAGGTGGTTATAACCACCCAGAAGAAGAAGTTGGCCCTGCCAGTGAAGAGACACCTCTGTCCACACGTGCTAGAGTTGTATAAATAAGGAGGCTAGTGCCTCATTTAGATATACACTCACTTGTTCATTGAGAAGCAAGTTTCGGAGCTACAGTTTGAGAAGAGAGAGAGAGAGAGAGAGAGAGAGAGAGAGAGAGAGAGAGAGAGAGGTGCATTCTTGGGAGAGGAATTTCTGTATTTGTTTGAGTTATCTCTTGGCATTGTATTGGCTATCTATAATAATGAATTTTTGCTGGGTTTTCTCCCCCATGAGGGTTTCCCAGGATAAATGATGTGTCTCTTGTGATTCTGTATTTCTCAGTGATCCTATCTTATGCTATTGTTATCTAATGAAATGTAAAGAACTCTAATAATAGCTTAATCTTTAACACTTTGATGGGGTGTCCATAAACGAGGGAGCAATTTGTGGGGTAGGGGGATCCTTGAAAAGACTTTATGACCCAGATATTAGGTGGTTTTTCAACTGTGGAGGAGGTTCCAATACGAAGGCTGAGTTAGTTGGAGCACAGGCAAAATTTATTATGGAAAACTCCTAGATATTCATCATATTCAGATGTTGGGGGACTCCAAGGTGGTTATCGAGTGGCTGCAACGAAAGGGAAATCTACATGCTACCAAAATCAAAGGTTGGAAACGTAGAGTTCGGAACATGGAGAAAAATTTCCAAGGATCCTATTTTCAACACATATATAGGGAATCAAATGAAGATGATGATACTTTGTCTAAAAGAGCTCTCGAAGCACCTAAAGGGAGATTGATATATTTCACTTGGGATGGTAAAAAGGAAGGGCCACCAAATTTTTTAATTTTTTTTTTAAATTGTGGAATTGTTCCTTTGTTGGAGTTGACTGTTTTTTTCTTTTATTTTTGGTATGAGACCTTATGCCTTTGTTATGGGGGCAACGTTATTCCAAGGCCTGAGTTTCTCTTCTGTTTGAGAAGTTACGATTCATGTATTATATGGTGGGATAGAGACTCTGGAAAGTGAGGGCTTGTCTATAGGATCGATCTTTCTTGTATCTTTGTGCTGTCGACGTAAAAAGATTATATCAATATAATTTGAGCTATTTTTCTTCTGAAAAAAGAAGAAGTTAGATGATCTTTTTTTCAATTATTATATTTTGAGTTTGTTGGGTTAATCTTGAATAAGTGTAGATAAGACAAATTTGATATGGTAATTAATGGGTTTATCTTTGGTGGTTTATGGGCCCCTGGTATTGATAAACTTGTGGTATTATATGTGATGACGTCTATTTAAAGGCTTGAGAACTCCATTGTAAAATGCTTCAAGCGGTTTGATGTTTCGTTGGCTTGAATAAGGTGATGAATGGGCTTGGGCAATGTATAAGGTAAATTGTTGTCAAGGTGGAGATCGTTGGAATTGTTACAACAATGCAAAACTGAAAGTAAAATTGGTGAACGGTGTTGGTTCATGTAACGATGACAGTTCTTGAACCATATGTAGTTCACATAATGATGGTAGTTATGGAAGATGATATATATCTAGTTATGGAAGATGATATATATCTATGCATCAGTGGGAGGCATTTGCAAGTGTTGTAAGCATGCGGTGTGAACTTTACCTCTAAGCAATAAGAATATTGATACATTGCCCCATGGATGTTTCCTTTCGTTTGAGAACATAGTTAGGGACCTAACCTCCCTAATGCCTCAAGTAGATAGAACAATATGTTTTCTATGTAATAAAGACAAACATTAGTAAACAAGGCCTATGTAATATTGTGAACACATCTAATGTAAGAAGACTTAATATAATGTTTCGCATCTGGAAATATCTTCCTCTAGAATGTTCTCTAGAAGATAGAAATAGTATAAATAGGAGTAGAAAGCATGGAAAAATTGTCTTGGGAATCAATTTGTACTTGAGCTCTGCTTTGCGGGAGGTTTCATCCTCGAAGAGGCAAGTGAACTTGGCTATTGAGATAATAAAGGTTTTATTTATGGAATCAATTATGTCATTGTGCTCTCTAATTTTCTCTTTCTTTTGAAAATCTTATAAACGATCTTATTTTTGCTCTGCATAATAACATCTGGTACCTTACAAGTAGTATTGGGGCACTTTCCTTTGTAGAGTTTTAGACAATTTGTTTATTTTTATTTATTTATTTAGGCTAGAGACATGTATTGTCGGCATCTTTAAAGCATATATGTAGTTGGGGAAGAATACACACATGAGATATAAACAGTTTCAAGTGGTTACTCGAAACCTTGTTTCCCCTAGTTGAAAACCTTTGTAACCCTTGTTGGTACCCCTTCAAGTACTACCGCATTAGACAACACATGTACATGACCATTCACTTCCACATACCCTCATGTATATAGGGAGTCCCATAGGTCCTGAAACCAACTGTAGATGAGACCATCGACTTCCTAACTACTATAGTGGTGCCGAGAAAAACACTTAGGAAGATTACTCTCGAGTACCTGGGTAATCAGATAGTACGACTAAGGATATGGTTGAGCCTCCTTGTTTAGAGCCCTGAGATATTGGGCCAAGTACTATTGTTGGACCCCGTCGGTATATTAAAGAGATATAGCACAGGGCAATCCCTTGTCTACAAGAACCCTCAAAACAAAACAAAAATTGAACAAACATAGAGTGGAAATTTTGCACTTCCAGTGTGTGCAACCCTGCTTTATGCATCTAGGCCATGAATTCCTACATATTTTAAACTATCAAGAATTTGGG
>ML779796.1:65070-75812 GCA_009831015.1 Picea engelmannii
TGACTTCTGCTATCCTCCTTTTGGTGCCAGTGGCTAACTGTACCAACCATGGCTTGGTATGTTTTTGTGGCTGTAGTTTACACTTATCAACAACTTTAGGGGCTATATAACTCAAATTTGAACCAGGGTCAATCAAAACAGACCTTAGATGGTTGGAAATCATACCTTCTATTTCCACTACTGAAGCTTGGTGGTCGGCTTGGTTATTATCCAAGGCTGCATAAATTTGTGGCACACTCTTGGCCACATCATTGACGGTAGTAGCTTCTTGGATGTTATAAATCCTCCAACTATTCTGTTGTCGGTGTGGACAGTCTCTCAATAGATGTTCTTCCCCCCAACCCCAACATTTCAAAGGCTCTCTCTTCGGGTTATCAGTCTTCACTGATATGGGTCCAGAAGTTTTATTTTCGCTCAAGGAGGGAAAATTCTGCTGGTGCATACTCTAGGCTGGGAAGATCATTCTTGGGTTCTTCTTATAGTTCTTAAATCCTGGGGATTTAATTCCCTTTTTTTGAAATCTTTAACTATTCCTCTGTTTCCATCCTTCACGAGGTTTTGCTCGATGTCCAAACTGTTCATGACAATAGGTTTCCTTTCGAATAGTGCCTTCTAGGGTCTTTGGCTCATCATATTCAATTCTGTTCCTGTAGTCCTTGGGTAGTCCACTGATGAAGTGTTGCACCTTTGCCTTTTCCACTTTTATATAGGGTACATACCTTAACAAATCGAGGAATTTGTTGACATATTCTTCTATAGTGAGTTGTCCCAGTTTGAGTTCATAAAACTCTTTAGTCTTCTCGTCGAAATATTTTCCCGACAAATACTTCTTCTGGAATTATTTCTCAAATTGTTTCCAGGACAGGTCCTCTTCGCGAACCCCTTTCACATTCTTAATATCTTCCCACCAAATGGAAGCCTTTCCGTTCAAGTTGAAAGTGGCCACTTGGGCCTTCAGATTTTTTAAGAAGTCATGGACTCTGAAATACTTCTTTAGTCCAAGTAGCCAGGCCTTTGCTTCCTCTTCCTTCTTTATTTCACCGTCGAAGGATGGTGGTTTGGCCTTTCTGAATTCTTCGAATTTTCGACCTTTGGAAGGCTTTTGCTTCTTCTGTTTCTTTCGGGAATAGGAATTGGTTCTGCTGCTAGAAGAGCCTTATGAATCGCCAACTTCCTTCTCAGAGGAATCACTCGGCACTGGTCCTTTACCTCTGGGGTGGACCTTTTTCGAGGTGCTCCTCTCAGTGTGGCCACTGATATGACCATGTTTCTGAGTTTTAGGTTCATGGTGCATTTTTCTTTGTAGATCAGATAAACTTTGCAGTAAAACTGCGTTAATTTCTGTTTTCTTTTCTTGTTCTTTCATCATCCTTTCATTGTCAGCCTTACAACTTTGTAATTCGACCATGAGGCTCCTCACAGTCTCGGCTAGATATGGAGGGGTCCCTACTGCCCTCCTTTCGTCAGACTCTTCGTCTCTATTGTGGGAGCCTTCTCCCACTTCATGGTGAGTCACCATACTATGTGTTGATAATTTCCCTGCAGTTGATCTTCTGCTTGTGTGCAAAAGGAAAAACGCTAGTTGTTAGTCAATATTTATATTTATTTATAACCAGTACATAATTTATATTTTCACATGTACACACACACAATAGGGGTTTTTCATTCTTAACTTCATCTTTTGATTAAGAAGGTTAAGACAGGGGGGGGGGTTACTCTTTCTAGGAGTGTTCCGAACAGAGCTTCTGCGCAACTCGTTCATGAGCCCATGCAGGCCGAGTGTTGTAACCATGCTTTGATACCAATTTGTCACATACCCACTAAGGAAAACAAAATTTTTCGTCGAATTCTTGAGGATCAGAATCCCCGAAATACCTACGGGGGTCTTAGCATAGGCTAGTTCCTTCCTTGTCCATCTCCATGTGATCATGGGTCATGACCACAGGCCGAACAAGTATGGCATTCTTTCGCTCTTCGTGACTCAACACTACCAGAGCATCGAGTCTTTCGACTTTGCAAACCCCGACACGGCGAAACGCCGAACCCCGACAGGACTAGCGAGTGGCAAGTTTCCCCCTTGGGGTCCTGTCCACATGACCCTGTCCCGTGTCTACGCACTTAATCCAGCCAAGCGATTATTGACTTTTTGTGATTTGGGGAAATGCGATGCATGACTTCCCTTTGACACTTTTCGCTACTCGCAACCTCGCAGGTTGAAGCGTCGAGCTCTCGTGCTCTTCTTCTCCAAAATCCCAAGACGCGAAAGTCAGCAATGGTTGACTTCCTCTTTGCACTTCTCGCAACTCGCAACCTCGCGAGTTGGAGTGTTGAGCCTTCATGCTCCTATCTTGCGAATCCCCGAGACACGAAAAGTCAACAGAGTGTTGACTCCTTTTCAGGCGACGCGTACCCACCTGTCAATCACATGGGCCCCACTTGATGGATGTGCCACATGTTCTCATGAGCCTCGGCTCTCGACACTTCACGAATTCTACAGTTGAAAGTGACCCCTTCCAACCTCTGAACCCCCGAATTCCCAATATACGATATCTCCATGGAGTTATGATCCAACGGTCCTCCCGTTCTTGGATCCAACGGTTCAGATTTTTCTCCTCGCCACTTCGCACTTCGTGACTTTGTGAGTTGGAGCACCCAACTCTTGTGCTCTCTTCTTGCAAAACCCTGAGATGCGAGATCTCGAACTCAGATCTCTTCGGGACTGCACCGACCCTAACCGCCTTGCAACTCTGCAAGACCCAACGACTATCGACTGTTTGCCACTTCTATCTCGAAGTGTCTCCACCGTCCATACAACTTCTCCCATGGCTACTTCTATGAATTAACTCCCTCGTAACTCAGTGCAATCCAACGACTATCGGCTATTCACCACTTCTGTCTCGAAGTGTCTCCACCGTCCGTTTCTTCTCTCCTCTGCGTGTGTCTAGACATACTTTTTTGACGACCCAGATCTATTTCGCTCCAGCTGATCTAACGATAGTTGTAGCTCCTCCTTGAAAATGCACTTCTCTTCCTTCTCCTTGGAAGATTTCTTAAGTATCAAAGGTCTCGGTCTTTGCTTCTCCTCTGCGACCTTTGCAGCTAAGGCTCTGTGCACAAAATGGTACTATCCCTCCCGAGCTTCTCTTCTCTGAAACCGTGAAAGATTTCCTCAACCCCTGTGATTCCTACAGGGTCTGTGTACACGACAAGGTGCTGCCTGTCCTCCTCAGATGGACGAATGCGATTATCTCACGACTTCACCACCCGCGAAGTCGAAAGACTTCTCTCTATGACTCCCGATGTCCGAATCCCCGATATGGGTGATTTCGCGACACGTGTCCTCCCTCCAACGAACGACTCAGGTTCTTTTGCTATTTCGAGACTTCTGATGTCAAGTGCCCAGACTCTCGTCCTCCAGACTCCCGAACTCCCGAATGCCGAAATCTCGATACAAACTCCTTCTCGGGACTTTCGCTTCTGCGGTTCTTCGCGTGAGGTTTAAACCTCGTGCAACTCTCGACAGATCCAACGTCTGCTAGCTGTTTAGACCTAGATCTAACGGCTTAGACTTGTCTCTCCATTTCACCGTTCCTAAGTTGCCTGGACATGAATCCACGGTCCAGATTCTTTCATGGACCTTGGGGATCTACGGTCCCGATTTCTTCGCTACTCGCGAAGATAAAGAAAAAAAAGGGTTAAGGCATTTAACGCCCTCATTTATTCCTTCAATCTAACGGTCGTGAATAACCGTAGATCTTCCGACAGGCCCTCATCCGTTGATCGATACTTATTCTTCGAATCCTCAAGGGATTCTACGACTTCTGTGCCTCTGCAAAGTCTTTGCACACAAAGTGCTACCTCTTCTGAGCTTTTCAAAAAGGGTGTCTCTATGGGGAGATTTATCTAGGGTATCACCTGAGACGGATAAGGGTATAGATTTCCCGAGAAATGGCTTGAATTTTGAATTGATTCACTGTGCGTATATACATATAAATCTATTTATAAACATAAGCCATACGTGGCCCTTCCATTATAAGCATGCAACCACCATTTCTGAATCAAAACACTACACAGGCAGTCTTATACTCAAATCATTCATAAAACTGCACAGACTATGAGCATATATGTCAGCATATAAATTTCAATATGCAATATGTAAAACACTTATCAGAAATAACCCCAGAAGTGAGTGCAATTGCTGATAAGGGTGCTCGTTTCCACCCAACCGTAGGCTCAATGATTCCGATAGGATTTACCACTAGCCACCCCCGAGATGAGACCATGATGCTGCGAGACTGCGTCTCTGTTTGCCAGTGACTGAGAACAAGGGTTACTCTCCCCCTTCTCTGATATCACTCACTCTGTATTTTCCAGAGTTCTCTTCCTTCCCTCGCGTCTGCCCCCTTCTTGCTTCTCCCTCACGCCTTTTTCCTCTTGCGAGGTTGCGTGTGGCACGATTTCCCTCGCACTGGTCAGGCCTGATGGCTCTACGGATGGGTGGTTCACCCCCCCCATCCCTCATTACCCATGAGGAGCCATTTACCTACCAATCCTGGCGATTCATTTAATTCGGGGCCAGTGAGCCGCTCTTGGTTCTCCGGGCAAGTGAAGTCCAAATATGGTATTGGTTTCGGTGGAAGTTAACGCCACCCTTCTAGGTGCCTTCCACCACCTTTCTTCGGCCACCGTGGTCTCTTTTTCATCATATCCCCTCTCAGCAGTCCTGCAATATATTATTCACATTCATCGACCTTTTTCACAAGGTCCATTCACATCACACATTCACATTTTTGAGTTTTCCACAGTTCTTGGCCAGTATAGTTATTTTTACAAACTGGGGGAAACAGGGTGTTACAATCCCCCTCCTTTTCCTTATCTCTTAGGATTTTAGGGTGTATTCACCCAAGAAGGGGTTGTCCCTCATGCTATGGTAAGAAGGGGTTGAAGGCCCAAAGGGGTTCATGTTGGGTAAAAGATAAAATCCTTGTATAAACCTTCCAGATGCTTCACCCAAGGATCACCCAAGAAAGCAATGAAATAATTATATTTGAGTAAAGGGGACCCACAATATAATAAATAATGCTTAAAAGGTTAGTTGAAGGATATGAGGTCTCATCACGATCCAACCTATCACGTCCATGAATATTTAGTGGTATGACATTACCATCATCTGGTCACCAAAGCAGGGTAATGCCTCTCAGTTGCATGGCTGAGAGAAAGGGGGTCTCATCATGAGCCATCCTTCTTATTTTCATTAGGTGTATGTGGGTGAAATTTCCATCATCTGGTCACCATGCCATGGCAGTTACATTCAATCTTTCCTTATTCTATATTGAAAGAAAATACAAATAAAGAAAGATAAAAGGCAATTGATGGGCTTGGAAAAAGTGCATTGTGGATGAAGGTACCACACGCCCTCTACAAAGGCACCCATGAATGAGACACTACGTCCCCTTGTATGTCATGAGCCCTATGTCCATTGAGCCTTGATCCCAACCACTTCATCCACTTTACATGGCTTAGAGAGGTATCTCTTGGAATCTCTCCTTAACCTAGGGAAAGGTCTACCCAATAGGACACCTCGTCAACCCTCCCATATTCAAGCTTGACAAGTCACATAGTGTCTTTGAACAATTAAATGTTTGATATAGTGATCTTTGATGCACATGCTTAGATGGATTATTTATTGATTGTATTCACTTATCATGATGTTATGACTTGAGATCCTTGGAGGGCATGCTCATTTTTCTTTGCATGACCTAGTTGGTGGACAGTTTTGGGAGAACACGCCTAGCTTGGGATTCCATGGGGCTACAAGCCCACAGGTTGGATGCCAGGGGCCCACATGATGGATGAGAGAGATAATACTTGGAAGGCCTTGATGATCACTTGGACGACATAGCCTAGCCATCACTTGCCAAACGATTTTCCCAGGAGGGGAAAAACGTCCTATTTTTGAGCTTGACGTCATGCTTGGGGGGATAGGGCATGGTGGTGAGGTGCCACTCATTTGACACATGAACGTTTTGAGGAGAAGAGGCTCATCACCATGATGATAGTGTTTAGATGCTTGACATGTGGCCTTTGGAGGCCTACCCATGCTTCTCCCACACCAACGACTTCTTCAAAGTGGTAAAATGTCCCCTAAAGGGGAGACGTCCTTCTAAAATTAGGGTTTTCTTATGTGCAAAAGTGAATTTTAAATGGATTACTTTGTAAAGGGGGAAAGATTAGGGCCGTTGACCCCTAATCTTGTGTTTTACCCCTTAATTTGTAGAAAAGTCACCTTGGTGACATTTGTATAAATAAAAGATCATAAGATCTCATTTTAACATAACTCTCCCTCATTGTGAGAAGTATTGGTCTGAAATTTTAGTTATCTTTGGAAAGATTGTCTCTTTTAGCTCTTGTTTATGGCCATCTATTGAGGAATGGTTGGTGGAAGTATAGAGCTAGCCTTGGAAGTCTTGTCTTGTGCTCTTATGGTGGATTATCTTAGCATCTCTCTTGATCTTGGTATGGTCTTTACTATTATGATATCATTTTTTCAAGTCAAGGATTTTTGTGCTAGGAGCTAGGTGGGAATTATAAGGGCATACACCACCACCATAGTCTTCATCATTTTATTTCTGCAACTTATTGATTAAACAAGGGTTTTCTAAGAGACGTATAAGGGAATACACCCCCACCGTAGTCTTCATCATTTTATTGCTGCAACTTATTGATTAAACAAGGGTTTGCGAAGAGACGTATAAGGGCATACACCCTCTTAGATTAAACCCTAGCTAGAGAAACTTGCCTTGGGAAGTAAAATGGATTACACCCCCAAGGAGGTAGCTTCTATAGCTATTAATTCATTTGACTCCATTAACCCAATAGTAAAGGCACTAGTCATATATTTTTTTCATTGGAGATATAAAATCATTTCCTTGGGAAACGTGAATTTTTATCTTTTGAAAGGTTTCTTGCTTGAAGTTGGTTTGCCTCATTGAGAGGAGTCTTCCCTACTAGGGCGTCCCCTCTCTTCTACTACTCTAATTTTTGTTACAAACTTTAACCTACAATCATTAGGGCTGCATAACCCTAGCCACTAACACTCTCTTAACTCCTAAACTAACCCTAGACTAGCTCTCTAATTTTGTTCACTTACTCTACTAACTAGGGTGCACATTTTGGGCTAGTTCCTGAATTCCATTGAATTCTACAGCCATAAGGCTGCAATTTTCTGCAGAAAATACATTGTTATAAGAACTTGCTTTATTTAGCCTTAAAGTGCCATTTTTCAGTCATACTTTATTACCATATTCATTGATAATATTACTAATTGATATTATTCTTTACATGATGATTTGAATGTCTTACTTGTTGATATAAACTGTCATCTATTGCTTCAAATTAGGGACAACAATCTTAACTTGCTGATCCATATCATTGCAAGTTGGGTTTTCTTGTGTCTCAGGCATGTACAATCATTTGGAGAATTACTATACCTTTGGGGCAACAATCACTTGGATTACAAGGCATCTCTTCGCACCTTTGACTCCACTTAGACTTGACCTCTAGGGGATTCACTTCCATCTCTATCCATATCCATCTCAATCCCCCTAGGGTCACTGGGATCACCTCCCTAGAGTGACCTAGTCACCCTTGAAGTGCGGGACCTACATCGAGGTGACATTGGGTGTAGGATTTCCAAGTTGTAGCACTTGCTTTATGGTTGGGTCAGGATTTTCCCAACCTACAACTTAAGCTATAACATTTTGGTGTCTTTGCCGTGGAATATTTTGAATATTCTTTGTACCCTAACAACACTTTGGTAAGCTATCTTAAATCCTTTCCCTTAGCTTTCCCGGCAAATCCACCCAAGGGATGTTCCCTTTCCCCTTTTCTTGATGAGCTGATCTGGCGACTCCACCTTCTAAGAACCCACTTTTCCCTTATCCTTTTCCATCCTTTGGTGAGCCTTGAGCTCATCTGGCGACTCCATTGAGGTATTATCCTTCTCTTGATGTTCAAAATGTCCCTAGATATCCAAATCATTGTCCAATAGAATGGAGAGCAAATTGGCCCAAATTTGACGGTGATCCGACTGTAGTAGTCACCCATGTTTCCAATTATATGAAGTATATTTCAATCCTAGATGTGCTACAGAGGATGTGCTAACGAAAATGTTTGTATATTCATTGGAATCAAGTAAAAAAGATTGGCTTGCACTCTCATGTGATCCAAAGAGTATCCCTTCTTCTACAAAGATCATTGAATAATTTCTCAGGCATTATCGATCAACTACTCAAAGTTTGCAAGATGCTTTGCAAGAGCTCAAACACACTCTTTGTAGAGAAGGATTTCTGATCGAGGATGATACAATAGATGAAGAAAAGTTTGAAGAAGATCCCAATGAAGAATATCTGTATGAGACATATGATGAAGATGAAGTATTTGTTGTTCCACTTGATGAGGATATCCATACCTCTGCTTCTCTTGCACATCAAGAAGAGAACATGATAAGTTATAATCCTTTTGAAAACTTTGATGATGACTTGTTCCATGACTGTGGAAATGAAGAAAACTGCCAAAAGGATATCAATGAATTTTCTCTTGCAGAAGGCCTGCATGAGACTTTGTTATCTGTTTTCCCTTTTGAATAAAATGAAGTTATCTAGTGTTGTGAGGAAGTGATCAACTCCTATGATGAAAATGAATTCGTGGAACAACCCTAAGATATAGTTGACGAACACATTGATGATTTCATACAGGTTGGGAGACGTAGATGGGATGTGGGTTGCTTCATCATTGACAGAGATCCCATTTATGACATTGATGGTAGATCTCAAGCAGAAGGGGTTGAAATGTCATCTTCATAGGATTTGCCTCCATGCATCTATGATTCAGACGTTTGGAAACCTGGTGATGATATGGTTACAGATTTGTTCCACCCCTTTGAGGATGACTTGTCACAACATACTTAGAGTGATCTTCAGTCATCTTTTGGTACATACCCTTTTGAGGATGCATATTTTTTTTATGAGGAATTCCAACCATTGTGCTCAAATTTGAGGAATACTAGGATGTGGCCACCTCAGAGCAGTCAGAGGTTCATTCTTCGAAGAATAAGTATTTTCATCTTGGATAGTTCCATGGAGATTCATAGGGGAAGAGGCAACGTTTTTCTACACCTGAGGCTGTTCCTTACCTCTTACCCTCTTCTACAAGAGACCATGTAGTATTATTTTGATCTCTCATTTCCTCTCAGTCCTCGACAAGTAGTGAGTCTTTGTGCGCGGGTGAAGATGATCCTTCATCTACATATAGTAGCCCCCTTCATAGATGGATTGATCAGTTTTGTGGCTACACTTTCAAACAAGATGATCGAGCTGATGGATTTTCTTTCCAGCTGGATTTACTCCCTCCCACCCATCTTCATGAGTTTTATTTCATGATTGATTATATGTGTGTTTATACTCATGATTATTATGTGCTTGAATTATCTTTGTTGTATTATATGATTAAGCACAGTGGGAGACACTTTGATGAGATGATCAAATGGTTACACTGGTTGTATGACTTCACCTGATATCATCCAACATGTGATCTTCAGGGCCCCAAGGCCCCAGGTAAGTAGGTAAGTCATTTTGATTCGCTGCATTTGCTTCTTGATTGCTCATATTAGTTTAGATGCATTTCATTTTCATTTTTCTCTACTTGCATATTGATTTCATGCTTAGCTTAGAAATTTTTGAAAATATGTCAAAATCTTTCTTTTCTAGATNTATATATATATATATATATATATGGATTAAGGGTGATAGCACCACCCTAGATGCTCTAATCCCTTTTTCTGAGTTTTGGAAGGCACAGGTCTACCAAGAGATGTTGTGGTTCTCATGCACTCTACGACGAGCACATGTCCCCAAGTAGGAGCAAGCTGTTATCCCATTTTATTGATAACTAAGGAGATTATGTCTTGAGGCCCTCAGGTTGAAGATATGGAGTGTTGGGAGAATACATGACCAATAATCTTTGAGCAGTTAATTGTTTGATATAGTGATCTTTGATGCACATGCTTAGATGGCTTATTTATTTATTGGATTCACTTATCATGATGTTATGACTTGAGAACCTTTGAGGGCGTGCTCATTTTTCTTTGCATGACCTAGTTGGTGAACAATTTTGTCAGAACAAGCCTAGCTTGGGATTCCATGGGGCTACAAGCCCACAGGTTGGATGCCAGGGGATCACATGCTGGATGCCAGGGGCCCACATGCCAGATGAGATCAAACTTGGAAGGCCTTGATGATGACTTGGACGACATAGCCCAACCCTCACTTGCCAAACAATTTTCCCAGGAGGGGAAAAATGTCCTGTTTTTTAGCTTGATGTCATGCTTGGGGGGCTAGGGCATGGTGGTGAGGTGCCACTCATTTGACACATGGATTTTTTGAGGAGAAGAGGGTATTCACCATGATGAGAGTGTTTAGATTCTTGACATGTGGCCTTTGGAGGCCTACCCTTGCTTCTCCATTACCAACGACTTATTCAAGTGGAAAAATGTCCCCTAAAGGGGAGACATCCTTAAAAAATTAGGGTTTTCTTATGTGAAAAAGTGAATTTTAAATGAATTACTTTGTAAAGGGGGAACGATTAGGGATGTTGACCCCTAATATTTTTTTTACCCCTTAATTTGCGGACAAGTCACCTTGGTGACATTTGCATAAATAAGAGATCATAAGATCTCATTTTAA
>ML779796.1:109725-123132 GCA_009831015.1 Picea engelmannii
CAAGATGAAGATGTAGGTGTGCATGCCAAGGAGTGTTCATCAAATTGAACATATTTCCAAAATATAACCTCTGAAGCGTGAGATACAAATAACCTATAGAATATAAAAATTCAAAATAGCTAGTAAAAATACATTCTTCACTTTTGGGTTAGATTTATTTATGCGTTTCATTTCTTATGTGGGCCCAAGTTTCATAACCAAACACTTTCAAATGACTTACAACATGTTTGATTTTAGACCAATCCTCTTCTGGAGTTACATCCTTTACTACCTTAGTAGAAGTACAACTCAAAATATAATTAGCATAATCAATATCTTTGACCCAAAATTGAGGGGATAAATTTTTAGATTGAACCATGCAATTCATCATTTCTTTAAGTATGGGATTTTTATATTTAGCTACATTGTTCTATTATGGCTAGTAGGGTAGAATATTCTTCATTTGAATTCCATGTGTTGGTCAAAATTTAATAAATTTTTAATGGACATATTCCTTGCCATTATTGGTGTGAATTCTCTTTATTAGATGTCTAGTTTGATTTTCAACAAGTTCTTTGAAAGTGACAAAATGAAATAAACCCATGTGCACCAAGTGTAATCATCAATGAATGTGAGAATGTACCATGCCCTTGAAAAAAGATGGATTGGGAACAACCCACTTATGATTGGCTAGATGGAAAATAAACTTTTTGATTCTTACCTAATACACAACCACAACACACATCATTATTGCAAAATACAAGGGGTAGGCCATGCAACATTTGGTGCTCTGAGAGGCATTACAAGTAGCGATATTTCAAATGACCAAACCGTTTCTACCAAAGTTTTCTCAAGTCATTAGGCTGAATAATGAAAACAAAGGTAGGTGACGAGGGTTCAAAGTTATCAAACATGTATAGCCTTGAAGAATAATTAACATGTCCTAAAGATATTAACATGGATACCAACTTGATGAGAACCCTCAAGAGTTATCATTTTTTTAGAGATTGTGTTTAGTGGATTTTTTACCCCCGAATTGAAAAGTGGTTTTCTAGAACCACCTCTTTTTTTGTGGGGGTTAATTGGTTTGCAATTTCATTAATATTTCACTTATTTAATGGGATGATTAAGAGATTCTCTCTGGTTAAACTCTTTGCAACTTATGAATGGATGCAATCCTTTTCGTATGAACAATTTATTTATTTGGGCCAAGCTACCAAAACAAAGGTGATGTAGGAATCAACCAACTAGAATAATGAAGGAGAATGCTGTAGTTATTCTCTTTGAGCACTAGTAACCAATTGTGCCAACAATGGGAGAATGCTGATCCATATTTTATGAGCAGAACGAAATGAACACAGATTATTGTTATTAGTAACATAGAGACACAATGAAAAATACCAGAGACACTGTAAAACTAACTTCTATTAAATAAAGAAATATGTTGTAACTGCAAAATGCAGACTAAAAACAAGCTTACTAGAATGGTGGCAACTTATCTTTGAGCAGAGATGTGATGACCACACTCGTTCACAAGAAGATGAGTACAATGAGGCTTTGAAATCCTTTTTACAATAAACATGAATGCCCAAACCCTAGACATCCAAAAACCTAACCCTAGGAGACGAAGCACTAAAAGTCATGTGGGCCTCGTTGGGGTAAGTTGGTACATCAACTTCCCGAGGTCGTAACTTTTGCATATGATCTCCATTTTAGGCGTACGATAGCCCATTGGAAAGGTCTATTCTTAACTATCAAAATATAACTTTGTCTATAGTTTGACTATGGCGAGACCTAAAAATGATGTTTAGGGCCTAAAAACGGCCCCAGATGTTCAAGACCCGAAAACTAGGAAAAAACTACCAAGATGAGTCAGTTGGAATAGGTGGGTGGAAACTGATATCCACCTTGATCAATCCTCTCCCATTAGGAAGCAATGGTATCTGTTGCATTGAGTTCCCCCATTAGATGAACAATTTTTTTTTTTCTGAATTTGGCCCCAGGTGAGCCACTTGCCTTTGTGCAGGAGTTGCCCTGCTTTGACAACTCGATAAAGCTGGATCCAGTACTGGTGAGTTCCCTTGACCTGTGTGTCCATGATATGATTAGTGGATATCTATTCCATGCATTCAGGGTTGAGCTCTATTGGTGTCAACTATTCATCTATCTCTGAGGTGTCCAATAATGGTGGAAAATATGGATGAAGGAGATCCACAATTAACACTGGGTGCAAGCCAAGGAAGGGGGGAATGTTGAGATAAAAAGCATTGTCGCCCCCAACCTTGGTGATGGTGTAAGGTCCATAGCAGAGTGGATGAATCTTCCAATGGGGCCCTGTAAGACATTCTTTCTGCAAGTGCAACCAAACTTTTTCTCCCACCCGAAACGTGTGTGGCACCTGATGTTAATCATGGCGCTGCTTGTACTTGACATTAGACTTCTGTAAAATATCTTTAACCTATTGGATGATGTGTTGGATCTGCTCAATGAACCGAGTGGATTTGTCAGCTTCAGTTTGAGCATGGGATGATTCTTCTTGGGTGGCCACAAGGGGTAGTGCAAAATCCACGGTACCCAATGGTTGAAATCCCAACCCCACCTGAAAGGGGATGTGGCCGATTGAGCTATGTATGAATTTGTTGTAGCTATGTTGAACATAGGGAAGGCACTCATCCCATGTGTAAGGGTTCTTGTAATTGTACATGCGCAGGCTATGCATGATCATCTCGTTGAAGACCTCGATTTTTCCATCCAGCTGGGGGTGGAAGGAAATGGATTTGGTGAGCTTGGTGTCTAGGAGTGACCGGAGGCTCAACCAAAATGTGTTGAGGAACTGACTGTACCGATAAAATATAATGGTTTGTGGTATCCAAAAATGTACCCACACTCATTCAAACAAGTTCTTGGAAGTGGCCTCCGTTGTGATGCTCTTCTTCCAGGTGGCCATAATCGCCATCTTGGAAAATAAATCAACAACCACAAAAACATAGTCATTGCCCCGCTTGGTGGAAGAAAGGTACAACATGTAGTCCATTAAGATGAATTCCCAGGGCCATTCAAGAGTAGGCATAGGGGTTTACAAGCTTGGTTTCTTAGTGGCTAGTTTGGAAATAACACAGGTAGTGCAGGACCTGATGTACTTGCTGAAATCATGTCGAAGTTTTGACCAGTAGAAATGTTGCTACAACACTACCACTATCTTTTCTACACCGAAGTGTCCTGCCACCCGATTGTAGTGGGATTCCCAAATCAGCTTCGCTCTCTCATTTGATGGAATGCAGAGATGGACCAGATGGCAAAAGATCCCATCCTGAAGATGGAAATTAGTGACAACTGTGTTTACGCACAACATATGGTAGGTGGTGGTGAAGTCATTATCTTTATCATAGAGTTGGGGCCATCCGGAGGTCTCGTGGCCGAAATATTCTAGCACCATGGTGAGTGCCGCGACTGGAGGTCGGTTGAGGAAATCAGGGGCGTGATTGGTACTTCCTGTCTCATACTTGATGTTGAGGTGGAACCACTACAAGTATGTGGACCGCTTCTGATGGCGATCATTCTGCAATTTGTCTTGTGTCTGCATGAAATGCAATGAATTATGACCAGTGTGGATGACTGTCTCCATCCTGAGAATGTAATGCCTCCACTGGCGATAGGTTTTCTCAATGGAGTACATTTATTTGTAGTAAGTAGGGTACTTACAGACAAGATCTGATAGTGTCTCACTATGATAGGCCACAGAGTGGTTGTGCTGAGTGATAATTGTGCCCCCAACATAGTCCGAAGCATCTGTCTCGATCTCAAAGGGTTGTTATAGGTCAGGTAATGAAAGAACTAAGCCTGAGCACAAGTGCTGCTTCAACTCATCAAACGCTTGTTGTTGGGACATGTCTCACACAAAATTTTCCTTACCACCACCCTTGGTTACTTGGTTGAGGGCCCATGCAGTATGGGAGAATCCCAACACGAACCTACGATAGAAATTGGCAAGGCCTAAGAAGATCAAAAGCTCAGTGAGCGTGGTTGGGGCTGGCCGGTCACAAATGACCTGGATATTGGCTGGATCCACATGCACACCATGCTCATCGACAATGTAGCCTAGGTACTGGACCCTGTCCATGCCGAAGGAGTTTTTTTCCATGTTGTCATATAGCTTGAGCTACCGCAAAGTGTGAAAAACCTGTTGAATATGCTGCAAGTGTTCCACCCAAGTCTTGATGTAGATGAGGATGTCATCCAGATACACCACTACAAAATAATTGGTGAAAGGACGCAATATATCGTTCATCATCCTCGTGAAATTTGATGGGGAATTTGTCAAACCAAAGGGCATGAAAAACAATTCAAAAAGACCTTTTTTTGACTTGAAGGTAGTCTTCCATACACTTTTCTTTTCTATTGGGACCAAATGGTAGCCAAATTTCAGATCAATCTTATTGAAGTATTTGCCCCCCTTGAGCTGATCAAGGAGATTGTCGATTCGAGGAATCGAGTATCGATTCCCGATTGTGATTTTATTTAGGCCTTAGTAATTAATGCAATGTTTCTAGGTCCCATCTTTCTTCTACATAAGTACGATTGGGCTTCCACAAGGTGATGATATGGGTCAGATGTGCCCCCTTTGGAGCAGTTCTTGGATCTGATGCTTGATCTCCTCATTTTTTAACAGAGAACAACGATAGACTAGCCCATTGGGTAACGATGCACCGGGGGTTATATGGATGTAATGCTTGATCTGACAGTGCAAAGGTATCCCAGCAGGTGAGGAGAAGATACCTTTGTATTCTTCCATGACATTATCCACTTGCTTTTTCTGGATGGAGAGGTCAACCGCAAAGGCCATGGACGTAGCTGCAATATTTTTCTCACTCTGAGAGTGAATGAAGAAGAAGAAAAACTTCTCGGTATGAGAGATGACCTTCTTGCATTTCTAGGTAGATATAAAGGAAATGACACTAGGTAGGAATACCTCGAGTATCCTGCATAATTTCATGTCCAAAGTAATAATAACACTGCGAGGCCTAGAATCATATACAACATGACATTTCCATAACTGAGGTTGGACCAAAATACATCACAATATTCAAGGGGAGAAACATCACAAAATACCTCATCTTTGAAGAGATTGATGCCATAAGACATGCATAACTGTTTGCTGACACAAATATCGCTTCCTTGGAAGAGCCATCTGATCGTATAGGGTTGCGGGTGTGACATTGTCGGAAAGGTAAACTACTTGAAGACCTCCACTGAGATGAGGTTTTTCTGGGTACCGTTGTCAACAATGAAGTGCATCTTAGTGCCTTTCACCCACACGAGTGAATGAAAGAGGTGACCGCCTTCCTCTGGCTCATCATGTTCACCGGGATGGATCTTGGTGGTAGCAACGATGGAACCGAGTTCCACGTCAATGACCCGTCTCCTCTTTTCTAGTTGTGAATTAGAGTCAGAACCTACATATGATTTAGAGCCTTTCACCTCAGACGCCAATGAATTCTTTGAGAAGAAATCAACTGTGTTATTCCAGGGGCTCTGATGAAAGTCACACCACTTCCCAATATCTTTTTTCGTCTTTCCATTGTCCTTCTTTGTTTGTGGCTTAGACTGGTTGTCTTGAGGCTGTCCATATTTTCTTTTCCCTTTTTTCTATGGGTTGGGGCTTCCCTTTCCCTGCTTCTGCTGTGAGGGGTTCCCAGACCCAAACTTCTACGTATTTTTTTTAATCTTCTTCTCAATTTTGATGACATATCGATAGGCCACGCCCAAGGACAAGATGTCCAGAAACTCTATTTCTTCCTGGATGTATCTATGTAGACCACTTTGGTACTTGATCACAAGATGTCGCTCATAATCATTGATACCTAGCTTGGTGCGCAAGGTATGGAAGATATTTGTGAACTCTGGCATTGCTTGGTCTCTTTCTTGCCACAATGTGGTCCATTTTGTATACAGGTCATCATAACTTCCAACAAGGTAGTATTGTTCCTTAATAACATATTTGAAGGACTCCCAAGTGAGTGTGAATGTAAATAATGAGGGTTTATATGTTTCCTTTTTCTCACAGAAAGTCTCCCACCAATATTTGACATGGGGGACGACTTTGAGGAGTGTAAAAGTAATATTTTCTCTATTTGAAAAGTTATGGACAAAAAATACCCTTCTAGAAGATTCAACCATTTGTCTACAACATCTGCATCTATTTGACCTTAAAATATAGGAATATCAAATTTGATATGTATCTTGAAGGGGGCGACACCTCTGCTCGAGGAAGATGTGTCGCATGTTGGTAGCCATCGAAGGATTTGCACAAAATTATCCATCATCTCGTTCCTCTGTTACATGAGGGCCACCTTCATGCACACCCTCAAGTCTCAATATTTTGGTGCCCGATAACTCAGTGGGTTTAATGATATCATAATATATTAGTTCCCGGGCGTATCACTATCACATGCACCTTCAAAGCTCAATCCTTCAGTGCCCGATAACCCGATGGGGGAGTTAATATTATTAAAATGTTGGGAGAAATGAAAATAATTCCCAGACATTGAAAATATTAGTAAATAAATGTTCTCACATAAAAATTTTCCAAGGTTATAAAATTAGCCTCTATGTAGACCAAACCCATGTGACTGGTCAATTTAACAAAATAAACATTCTTCCCAGAAGAAGAAATTTCGAGCTTCTCCACTTCTTGTGCAGATGATTGAATTATATGGTTTATAATGTAAGGCTTCCTCCTCTTAATATTCATACTTAATAAGAAAATAATTGGCAATTTTGAAGAGTTACCAACCTCTCTCCATGCAAATTTTGCTGAGGATAATCTTAATAAAATATATAAACACATATATTTATTTATTTGAACTTCTTTCAAGAAAATTAAATCTCTCGGGATTAAACCTTCCCACAAAAAAAATTATGTTTTACCAGGACTTATTGCCCACCTAAAATCATGCAAATCTTTACTACCTTTTAGGAAAAAACCACCTTTTCAGATCTTTACCTTTGGACATGATTTTGTTGAGTAAATCCAGGTAAGAAGTCTATTCTTACCATGTCTTAATACGACATAAATTGAATACAAAACAAATAATTCTTGATTTATTTTTCTATTTCACGCATTCCTCATGTTAAATACTTTATCCTTTCAACTATATAACATAGGATTATGAGACTAGAATTATGGTCCATCTTTCATTCTAGGAATTCCCCTTGTCAATCTTATCATCTTGGCTAGAAGTTAGGGGATTTTACCCATGATTCCACAAATTATTTAGCAATCAACTAAGCCTTTCAAGAAATTCTTAAGGCTTGACCATTGATTATGGATAGGTCATCTCACATAACTGATCTACAACTTCAATATTATAGGAATCAACACTTATTTAACATAAATTATGCATTCTCATCTTCAAATTCTCTGTGAAGACTTTAATAACTTAGTTTTCACTACTAACACATGAGATTTATTCATGCAAATGGGCTGCAAATTCCGAACCAACACTTCATTCATACTCAGAGCTACAAATAATCACTTATAGCAGCCATTAAAAACATAGAACATTAGAGGCAAACAACATACTATATTTTCCATGACTTTCTTCAGATTTTATAATCAACCATGCACATGGAGCATCAAGTAATTCACTACTTGAAAAAAGTACCAAATTATTCAAATAACCAAAACATAAATTCCATAGTGTTAGCACAAGATTGGTTTATGCCTCAGTGTTGCATAAGTGGCGCTACCTACAGGCGCCACCTAATATTTCACAGAGAACATAATCTGCATTTCATTATTCATTTTGGCAAATGAATACAATTGTTATGGGATTTTTATTTTGGGGAAAATTGAAATTATATCGAGTTATTCCCAATCTCCAAGTTTTCAAAAATCAAAGAACCCATGGATTTATGCTACCAAATTGCATGCAGAAACACAGTCGAGTGCTACCTACAGGCACTGCGTAATATTCTGGCAGAGGCTAAATTGTGCAGAGTTATTCTGCCAGTTTTGAGTCACTAATTTAAAACTTGGGTTATGAGAAATTGAGAATTTATTTCTGAAAAATGGAGGAGGTTTTTGTTCATAACATTCCAATTAACAAAAACCTCTCTCAGTTTTTCAAAATGTGTTTTGGTTTGAGAGATACTGGATATAGAAGTGGCGCTGCGTACTCTGCACAGTGGCACTGCCTAATTTTCTTTAGCGGTCACGATTTTGATATTCGCCTTGTTGGGAGGTTGCCACATGTCAAGGAGAGTTCAAATGGATTCTCAAGGATAATTTAGGTATCAAGGGACACTTGTAACTAAGATTTAGCTCCAGCAAAGGCCTCATGCATGAGGTGGAAACAATTTATTACTGACTTCCAACAAATTCCTGAAAATCAACAGTTTGTTGGATTTTTGTCTCTTTGATTGTTGCCACCTATCTCCTAGGCTTAGAATTCAATGGAGGAGATGGGATTCGACCTTCTACGGTTATTTGGATGCTATTTTATATTTAAGGAAGGAGAGATATCTTGGAGAGGGGTTGGATTCATGAGCAAGAGAGATGAGAGAGATGTAGGAGGCACTTTGCCTGTGATCATTGTAACCCTGAGGGGCTTTTGATTTTGTAAACAATTCTGTTATTGAAGGTTCATGATATATGTGTTATCAGATTGTATCTATTGTTTTCTTTCCCAATTTGTCTTCTTACTTGAATGAATTGTACACCTTGAGGATCATGGTTTCCTTTGATTAATGGATTCTTGAGCATCCGAGGATCTAATGTATTTTGCCTATTAGTCATTGTTTATATTCAAGTAACTTGAATTCATTTATGCAGAGAGGATATCTGCCTTATGGATGTTCTTCTTTGTGTTATATTTTTCTTCCTCTATTCAATAAACCTTTATCTGATATGCATATTGATTTCATTTAATGAGCAAGGTGTTTGCTTGACTCCATAGCCCAATGGTCCATCATTGATTTGTAGCAGCTTACTATCCCCTTCCTTGTTTTCTTCTTCTTAATCCACAAAACCAATCAAACATTTTTATTTCTATGTTACCAAGCTTCCTCTCATTTGCAGTCTGGGAGTGACTCTTGGAGTGATAACACATAGTATCAAGGAACTTATCCCCACAATACAAAACATTGAAAAACTTAACTGAGAGTTTAAGATAAATTGACAACTACTGATGGGTGAACCTGCACATACCCGCTATGGCATAACAATTTTTTTTGGCCTTTTCTCGAGGGACAGAGTCCCTGAAATCCTACGGGGCTTAGCATAGGCTAGCTCTTCCCTTTTCCCACCTCCATGTGATCGTTGGTTATGACCACCGACCAAACAACTAGGCGCCTTTTCGCATTTCGCGACTCAGCGATATAAGTGAGTTGAGTCTTTCAACTCTGCAAACCCCAAAATGCCGAAATGTCGAACCCCGAAAGGGCTGGCGAGTGACAAGCTCCTCGCTTGTGTCTTGTCCACGTGACCTTGTTCCGTGACCATGTGCTAAATAGACAAAGCACTTACCGGCTTTTAGCGATTCGGGGAATCGCATGCGATGTCTCTTCCTCTCCCTTTCAAATCCATGAAACTCCGTAATCTCCGAAGTTCCCCTCCAAAGGGAGATCAACAGCTATAAGCCTCCCCTGATCCAAAGGTCCTGGTTGTATCGGGATTTCGGTAATCGAGAGTTCGAAATGCAAGAGAGTCAAGTCTTTCGACTCTTCAAACCCCGAAACCCGATACTCGAGTTCTTGTATGAGATCCAACGGTTCAGATATTTTCGGAGTTTCGTGAACCGGGAGTTCAAGATGCAACGACTTCAAAACTCTTGTCACTCCAATCCCTCAATCTCGATATGGGGATTCATGTAGGAGATCAACGGTCCTTGAGGATTTGGATCCAACGGTCCACGGGATTTCAGAGCTTTCTCCGAACTCTGACCGCTCACCACGCGTCTCCTCCAATGGACGATATAGATCCCTTTCAAGACTCCTCCTTTCTGCCATAGAGCGCATCGGGGTTTCGGGTACCGGGATTTCGTGACTTGCGAAGACAAGGGTTCTTTCCCTTTGGTTTCCCGGGTGCCGAAACGCCGAAATGTCGACCGGCAGCCACGTGTCCCTCCAATGGACGGTTGCGACCTTTACCCATGATAAACCATTATGATCTTTTCAAGATGATCAACGGTCACTATCAAATCTCGACTTTCTCAAACTTATTCACACTTAAACCGATTCAGGGTTTCGTTTATCAGGATTTCGCGACTTGCGACCCCCAGTGACACAGATCCTCTGTCAATTCGAATCCCCGATATCCGAAATATTGATGGACTCTCGATCTCTACCATGTGTCCTTCAAGGATGGACGGTCCAGATCTATTTCGGGACTTCCACCATGGAGTGTCCCGATCTCTCGTCATCAGGACTTTTGAAATCCGGAAGTCCGAAGCCCCGATATCAACTCCTCTTTCGAGACTTTCACCTCTGTTCACGAGGCTTAACCCTCATGCATCTCCTGATAGCTCCAATGGCTGTTGAGTTTTCTAACTAATATCTGACGATTCAGATCTGTCCCGTGCTGTGCACTCTCCCGCTGCTCCATGGATGTGGAAAAACCAACGGTCCAGATACTCCCACGGACCTTGGCGATCTGCGGTCCCGATTTCTTCGCTAGTCACGAAGATAAAGGAAACGGGTTAAGGCATTTGACGCCCTTGTTTCTTCTTCCAATATAATAGTCGTGAATGGCTGTAGATCTTCCGACAGGATCTCGTCCGTCAATCAATTCTTATCCCTACACGGCTATTTCGTGATTTTGAGAGGCCCATTCTTCCTCGTATAGGATTACTAGGACTTGCGCCTTCAAATCCTTTTTTCAGGTTCTTGGTAAGTTTTCCAAGAGAGGGTATCTCTGTGGAGAGATTTACTCCAGCTATTCTTGGAGACGAATAAGGGCATAGATTTCCCGAAAGAAGACTTGAAGTACAAGTTAGATCGGCATACATATATATAAATCTATCTATAAACATAATCCATGCGGATCTATTCCGGGTATTCCTGGAAACGAATAAGGGTATAGATTTCTTGAGAACAGACTTGAAGTCTGACTTAGATCGGTAAGCATATAAATAGCAATTCATAAAACATAAGCCATACGTGGTCTTTCCATTATAATCATGCAACCACCATTTCTAGTCAAAACACCACACAGACAGTCTTATGCTCAAACCATTCATAAATTGCACTGACTATGAGCATACATATCAGCATATAAACTTCAAGATACAGGATATAAAACACTTATCAGAAATGACACCAGGTGTGATTGCAACTACTGAGAGGGGTGCTCGTTTCCACCCAACCGTAGGCTCAGCGACTCCCAACGGATTTACCACTAGCCACCCCCGATCTGAGACCACGACGCTGCGAGACTGCATCTCTGTTTGTCAGTGACCGAGAATGAAGGTTACTCTCCTTCTTCTTTGCTATCACTCACTCTATATTTTTCTAGAGTTCTCCTCTTCCTCTTTCCCTTGCATCTGCCCTGATCACACACTCTTCCTTCCTTTTCTCCTTTCGGTGAGGTTGCGTGTGGCACGATCTTCCTCGCGGTGGTCAGGTCTGAGGACTCTACGGATGGGCGATTCACCCCCATCCCTCATTACTCATGAGGATCCCTTTACCTACCAACCTAGTGAGTCATTTAATTCGGGGCCAGCGAGCTACTCTTGGTTCTTCGGGCCAGTGAAGTCCAAATACGGTATTGGTTTCGGTGGAAATTAACGCCACCATTCCAGGTGCCTTCCACCGCCTTTCTTCAACCATCGTGGTCTCTTTTTCAGCACATCCCCCTCTCAGCAGTCCTGCAATATATATATTATAATATCATTCACATTCATCGACCTTTTTCAGAAGGTCCATATGGGTTTTTTCTAGAAAAATGAGCAATATGGGTTTTTTCTTGAATATCAAACTAGCAAGGAAAATTCCTCACAATTTCCCTCTCATGGCATCATTTCTGTGTAAGTGCTCCACCCATAAACAATTTATTTTTCATTATCATCAAAATGCATTTTATCATCTTGATTGTTCATCATGGTCCATACATTAAACATACTATCCATGACTCATGGCGACATTTAGACATATATTTACATACTGGGGAAAACAAGGTGTTACAAGTATTAACAAGGTTTTAAAACTTCCCATAAGATTCCTAAGGCCAAAACTATATTTTATTCTATTTCACACAGTTTCAGTTTCTAATATTCCTTCAACGGTTATAGTGAACGTGACCCATATCATGTAAGGGTTCTCTATGAATATTCAAAGACTAAGAAAAAACATATTTTAAGTTCATTCTGTGCACATGAAATCCCAAAACTATACAACTAGACTATATCTATTTAAGGAAATCAACAATACATAATTGAACTATTGTCTACTATAGTTGGCAGATACATTTCCAATTCTATGTTCTGGGAGATGAAAGATAGCATGAGTAATAGACCTATATAGATCATTCCTCTTGTGCATCCCTCCTCTAATAAATCAGTCATGCAATACTCCTTTCATATGGAGAACCAAATTCATTCTTACCCCATAGGTGTTGCAGTTCCCAATCATTTTGTGGCATTGGTCGAACCGCAGGGAGTGGATAGATAGAGAGGAAGCTTGGATAAGATATTACACTCTCACATTGGTATTTTTGTAGAAATATTTACTGCCAAGACTAAGCATGGCGAGTCTTTGGCCGAAGCCAAGAAAAGGTTTACCCACTTCATTTTCATTTTCTGAGTGCACTTTGCTAGAGCTACCTTTTTGGCATTGCAAACTTGTTGTATAGATATTACTACTTAGTCAAGCTGCTATAGCCTACAATCTGCTACAACGTACACACTGCCTCAAGACTCATCTTATCCACATCATTCTCACTAATATGATGTAAACATGCTCAAATAACTAAAGTACAAGGAGCACGAGGGAGCTCCTTGACACAGAGGGAGCTTGTACAAGTTTTCAGTGAAAAAAACTTATTCATTCCCAAACCTACTTGCCAAGTGCTACCAAATCATTCCCACACTCCCAGAACCACTCCTGCCGGATATAGAACATTTCGTTCTTGTTCCCATGCTCCCTAAAACACCAAAATGTCAAGAACATTTGAAATTGATGTTTTGTTTTTTTAAAGGAAGGCGAGGCAATAACTAACCCAATCTTTTTTCTTTCTTTTTAAATTTTTCTCTCTTTTAATTATTTTTAAATGATGGTCTATTTTTGTTTTGTTTTATTCTTTGTTTATTTAGTTTTTAATTAAAAATTTTATTTTTATAAATCATGTTTCCCCCTCTAGGTTTGGCATTTTTCCTATTTATTTTTTATTTCCCCCCTTTATTTAAATTTAATTTTCCCTTTAATTTTTTTTTT
>ML779796.1:125197-139554 GCA_009831015.1 Picea engelmannii
GTACCATGCACTATGTACGCAGACCCCACACATGCATCTATCTATAGGAAGATAATATCTCATTCAAGGACCACTTTAAATTCTTCAGTAAGGGAGAGCGAAATGTAACAACTACTTAACAATCAAAACCTAACATTCAAGTGCAAGGAGAGCTGCAAATTAATACAAATAAAAATTGAGAGGACCAACTGATCCAGGGGATCAAATTTTGCTCAAAATTCAAAGTGCTCGGAATCGCTTCAAATCGAATAGGTGAGTAGGCCTCGTCTTCATGAACCCAACGCAACTTGTTTGGGTTCAAACAGACGTCGGATGAGAGAGATATCATGTTCTATTCAAATCGACAAACATGAAAAAAAAATGTGCTGACTGTACAATCCGTACAGTCCGTACAGATGCTGACGTGGTAGGACCTGTTACCCATGTTTTTGGTCATCTTGATGGTGTATTGATGATGGTGTACTCAAGCTCCTAATAAGAACTTTATCCTGAGAAAAGTGACATTCATCTCTTCCCAGAAAACATATTTTTGAAGAGAGTTCGTAGGCTACTTATATCCTAGGGTGCAAGAATGACCCATCCTTGCACGCTACCTTAAGCTAGGGTGTGAACTTCTCGCACTGTGCTACATAGCTAGGGTGCGAACTTGTTCTCAAGATTGGAAAAAGATGAAGTCTTGATGTTTCTAGAAGGGATTCTTCTAGAGAATGGGTTGGCATTCGAATGGTTATCTTTGTACTAGTTTCCGTGATATTGTGGGATCATTCTTATCCAAGTAACCATCTCATCCTCTCCTAGATATTGATGGGATTCTCATGGAAAAGGTTAAGCAATATTAACTGGAGAATTGGTGAAAGAATTGTGTGAAGGACCTAGCTTGAACAGGAGCTTGGAGACTCTAGCAAGTCTATCAAGAGGAATTGGATCTTCTTCATACAAGGATTGAGAAAGTGTGTGTGTTGGAACCAAGAGCCACCGAAAGGAAGCTTGCGACATCAAGGCGATCAGGTTGTATCTTCTACTTTCGATTAATATGATACAACGACATGTCCTTTTCCCATAAAGTCATTCTTACTTTATTGTGTAATTCCTTGATCATACACATAAGTTGACGATTGAATATATTTTGCTATCTTCACTTTGGTTGGTTTGTGTTGTCTTGGTCTTGACCTCATGAGAGCACCGGAGCGAAGCGGGAGCAACAGAGACCCTAGGAAGCGATACAAAGGTATGTCATTTGTCCCTTCCTACTAGCTAATTTAATGGTCATAACTTAGGGAAATAGTCATGTCTTGTCCTGTTTTGTTCTGGATCCAGGTGGATCTAGGGAGATATGTTAGTGTCCACACCTACCGATTATTCCGATAACAAAATTGGTGACTCCACTGGGGATGCAACCCGTTTTATTTATGGTTTTTGGTGTTTTTCCTTGGCCATTTTCTCTTTCCTTACCTTTCTCCATTCATATCAATCTCTGAGTCTTCAGGATACCCTGATAGACCCTCTGGGTCCAGAAGCCCCTTCAAATTTTTTGTCTTTTTCCAAAAAATTGCTTAGTTTCAGACATTCTCGCACTGCACTCCACAGTGGCCTACGAGAATACTTTGAGTTTTCACTTTTCTTTTAGGTCCAGTGTGAGGTTCTCGCACTCTGCTCAAAGCTAGCCTACGAGAATGACTCATTCTCGCACTGTGTAACACCGTTAGCCTGCGAACCCTCTTTTCAAAATTTTGGATTTAAGACTTTTGCATGTTCAGCTGCCCAGATCAATATAGGTGCCTGAAAAGAACTTCTTGGACCATTGATTGATGCTTTCTTGTCTTCGGATTTTGTGCATGATCAGTCTTAGGAAATCAAAGGCTCTTCCTGTCCATCTTTTCTTGACTTTCATTTCTTGACTTTTCTTGGCAAAGATATACTCTCTGATTTTGGAATCTGAGTGTGCTTGATTGGTTAAGAACCGGCGATCGGTTGAAAGTTGAGATTCTTTGTCTTTCTCATTTGCTCATTATTCGCAAGATTACTTTTCTCATGCAATTGAAAAAACTAGTTTGGTCTGCTTGTCATTTTTGTTTCCATTGAAAGATTGGTTTGGGTTTTTGTCTATTGCTTGTTCATTAGTTTTTGGTTTTCTTCACTTTCACCATCATGGTGTAGATCCTTTTTGATTCAAAAGAATTTTTCGTTTTCGAAAACATTGAAAATCAATTGTTGAAATTATTGAAAAAGAAACAATAGAGAATTGTTATTATTGCGTGATTCGTTACAATTGCATTTTAAAGGAAATTGTGTATCGTAGCTCAAGATTGATCCAGAAAACTTCTCTTTCCCTCCCGTACATAGGATTCATTGAACGAAAATTGATATATTTCATTTCCATCTATGCATCGTTGGGTCAGAGTCTCTTACAACATCGGTTTCATCTCCGCTTCCTTTGAGTAACAAAAACTCTTAATAACATTGCGCAATTGTAAAATTTAACTAGTAAATCTTTTCTAGGACTCTATTACACCAACATTTAGCTAGGCTAGCGCTTTGGAATAGGTAGAGAGATACACTCTCCAAAGCACAAAACACACAATAGAATCTTGTGTTAAGGAGTGTCAAATTCCATTTGCAACATTTTGTCCTGGGAAGCCCTTCTCACACAAGGGTCAAACACGAGGTCGCATTGATATTGACAGAGTTACTCACCCTGCTTTGTTGATATTGGTGTAGAGATTGCACGTATTACGGGGGTCACTTGGAGGTATATCCACAATGATGAGTGAAAGCCTCTTGAGTTGATTCCGGGCTAGATATCCTACCCTTGTGTGTGGATCGTATTGTCGACTATTCCCCCAGGCTTTATTGTTGTTGGGTGGTAACCTTAGTGGCCTACCTTTCTAGGATCTTACATAAGGTGACTGTGAAGGGGCAAGTATTCACGATACCTGGAATCAATGTTGGCCAAACTCACTCGGGCTCCTTGGAGGGTATACCCACGATTATGTGTGGGATCTTGCACCAGGGTGTAAGTCCGTTAAGTAGGTCGTCATCGTAACTTTTCCACCCTCACCCAACCCCTTCTTGTCTCGTTGTTGTGACGTTGGATTTCATCACCAACTAGTGACTTCGGAATTAGAAGGTCTTGTTTTCTTGGTTTTGTTTCCTAGATTTTGTTTACTAGCGCGTGTTGTTTGTTTACCCAAGTTGGCTATAAGATTTTCTTCATAAGTTTGTAACTCGTTCACAATAGATCCTCCACATCGTTCACGTAGAATGCAGGGTTTATCTCCAGAGCATCTGGAAGGTTCTCAACCCCTGCCTACAAGCTCACCCGAGGGCTCTCCTCAATAGAGTGAAGTCCAAGATGTTACCACGCCACAAGTGGAACGAACCGACTCTCTAGAACATTTCCGAATTACCAACACTCGAGAGGACTTTCGACTTCACCCTGATTTTGAGAGATAGATTATGCAAGTGAATTCTTCCAGAGACTTAGTTGTTGTGTCTTCTGGATCACCCATTGGATCCTTTCCAGGAGTAGAGGGCCAAGATCCTTTTTGGTCTATGGGCATTTTTAGACGGGACCTTTTTGGTGCAGGATCAGGCGTTGAAATCACCGTCTCACCTATGCTCTCTGAAACCTCTAACCCAGACACAGTACCGTTTACTACTGCCTATTATTTTCCTGGTATGGATGCCCCGCGATCTGACCACATCTTGACCATCCCTATAGAAATGGTCCATTACACAGATACTACGAGTATTCACACTGGGATTACCGCGGTCAGTCAAGCCCCCATCGGAACACCGCTCACGCCCAGTGTCACCCCGACGCTACTGGCCGGATACCGTGCGTTGACTGCTTCCATTTACACTCCTACGTAAACCCCATCCGACACTCCTGGTGGTCCCTCTTCTTCTGGGCATTCTCTTCCCGGTTTCATTCCGACACTTCCTCAACCCCCTTTTGGAGGAATTTTCTCATCCTCCACTGGCAGTATTAATCCTAGTGGCACTATCCCGTCATTCACACCAAATTACCAGATTCCTGTTGGTGGAAAATTTCACCAAGGAGGTTTTACTCAACCCCCCCCTTGGCGGGAAAATTCCTATTGGAATTCATATCCCAATTGGAACTCAACCCCCAATTGGAACACTGCCCCTAATTGGAACACAACCTCCGATTGGAGGACAAACCCCACCTTATGGACAAAACATACCTCCATCCTTGGCCCAGTATTGGAATCATCTGATACAACATACTCCTCAATTGACCGGGGGGAAACAGCTTCCAGCTGCATCCATTATACCCCCTAGTATAGGCCAACCATATCCAGGTACGTCCAATCCTATTTGGGGCTCGAATGCTCAAACTCACGTCCCTGTTCCAGGATACAATCCCATGAGCTACTATCCTCTACAACCACCACTGAATCTGCCTGGGTCTTCACATTATATGCAGACTGCTTATGGTCCTACTGGTTTGCCGACGGGGATTCCTCCCCAAACCCACCAGTACCCGCATGTGAATCGACAGTTACCCTTCTTGGCCACTTTGGATCTCCCAGACTTGTTGAGGATTTTGAATGATCCAATTCGTCACTCTCCCTAATGGCCCGCTATACCGACCAAGCTACCATCGGACATCCCTAAATACGACGGCAAAGTGGGAGAGGACCCGAACAATCACGTCATGAATTTTCACCTCTGGTTCTCATCCAACTCGTTGATGGATGACTCTATTCGTTTACGTCTTTTTCAACAGACCCTCATAGGTTCTGCTGCGAAGTGGTATATAGAATTACCATGAGGTTTCTTCGCTGACTTCAACACCCTAGCTATTGATTTCCTCACCCACTACCAGTTACCGATCCATTATGAAATGGGGACTGAGATTTTGAGTTCTTTCAAACGAAACAAAGCCACTCATATATCCGATCACATTCATGAGTGGCGATGGAGATGACGTCTCATCAAACTTGAACTCCCCGATCAGTTGTTGGCAGAGTGGTTCACAAAATAATTTGTGAATGACATCGGTCATGACATCACCATGGGTGGAGTGGTCACGGAAGAGAAGGCCATAAGTCGTGCTCAATACCTTGACCTCATTTACTCACAAATGGGAACCCTTTACGACTTACTACCTGACACACCTCGTCCTTCCACTTCCGCCACTTCAACTACTCCAACTGCTTCTCATGCAGCCGATGGTGTGATTGGCACTTTCCATGCCCAACCACATTCTACCTCAAGCACCAAACCCAAACCTGCTTCTTCTAATGTTCAAAATGCTCCATCTCCTGCCCCTCCCACCGACAGCTCTTCTGAGGTAAATGCAGTTCAAGCTACCCCAGCCGGTAAAAACAAATCCAAAAAGGGAAGGGGTAAGAATAAGGAGGACAAAAATACTTCTCAAGCAGAGCGAACCAAAACTCCACCTGTTGATGATCGGGATAAGCGTAAACCTCGATACCCTTGTCTTATCTGTGGTGATAATCACTACATGAAGGATTGTCCACGACGCGCCGAGGTCACTAAGTTCCTTCAAGGAGCCCCAAAACCACTTGCTCCGACTGTTTTGTCCCAACCCTTCCCGTCTCAACAACAGGCTCAATTGGTCATTCATGACCAACCCTCATCTTCTACTACATCCTATGTATTGATGTGTACTGGCGATTCAAAGCAGAACGACATTGCACTCACCACCCGAGTCAAAGATTATTCTCCCTCTAAAGAGAAGGTTGATGACCTACCTCCTTCATTGGTACAACCCTCTCCTGCGACTCCACCTACCAACGGTCCTCTTCATCTCGACCGACCGAGCCTTGAAACAGTTCTTCGACCCCCCCCAAAGGGTGTCATTCAGAAATCGGCTTTCAATCCTCATGCTCGTGCTGCCCAGAACTACAACATTGTTGAAGATCTGGCCCAAGCACCTTCTGCGATGTTATCCCTCGAAGTCCTTCAAAGTTGTCCCACACAACGGAAGTCACTGTTGAAATCTATCGGTGGAATCGACCCGACGGATATGAATTTAATAATTTTTGACTTGGAAGATCACATTCCAAGGTTACCCCCTCAACTCGCGTTCCAGATCCAAGTGATTGTCTCTGACAAAAACATTTGTCGAACCATTATCGATGAGGGTGCTTCGACGTGTGTCATGTCTCTTACTTGTTGGAAAGCCATTGGATCTTCCTCTTTGAATGAATCCTTGAACACTCTGAAAGCCTTCAATGGCTCTTGTTTTAAACCCTACGGTGTCATTTCTTCGTTGCCAATCACGCTAGAAAGAAAAACGGTCCAAGTCGAAGTGGAAGTCTTTGACGCTCCTCTTGATTACAATCTTCTGCTTGGCTGCAGCTGGATCGATTCCATGTGCGTAGTTGTGTTGACCCTTTTTCGTGTGGTACATTTCCCACATCAAGGGAAGGTAGTCACCGTCGACCAATTAGCCTTCTTTAACTCGGATACCCATACTGGCAACGTACTGTTCATCGCTAAAACCCCACCGGGTTATGAGAATGTCGGTGTAGGCCTTCTCAAAGATTCTTCGTTAATGGGTACTTTCCCCATTCCACCACTCGATGTTCCACGCTCGTCTGTTGCTTCAATCAACATGATCTCCAGCTCGATTCATGGAATTCCTGTGTCTCATGACCCATGGATGGTACCTGACCCTGGAGATCATCTTCGTTACAGCGACGAAATGCCGTTAAGTCCGGTTGAATCCACCTATCAGGCCATTCAATCGACAACCCCTTCTACCCCCTCTCTTGGTGAGTTATCTCTAGATCCTTTCCATGTCATTTTTCCCACAGACGAGATGATCATGTCTGTCATGGAGGACACCCCTTGGGACGATGGACATCATCGCTCCATCCTCTTTCTGGAGCAACATACCATCAAGAACTACCAACGGATCTCGACCCTGTCGACCGTTGTCATCATCTCAACCATTCCCGAGTCCACACACGATGTGTTTTACTAAGGGAACTTAAGCAATATCTCACCCACTATTCCCCTCGACATATCCATCAAACTCAGAATCGTCGAAAATGTTCATATCAGAGCTTCGTGTTCCCCTTACAAAATTGTCACCTACACGTCCCTTTTCAAAGAGTTTCGTGACATCTTTGCCTGGAGCTATGAAGAAATGCCAGGTATTGACCCCAACATTGTAATACATGAGATCAAGACATACCCCGATGCTAAACCCGTCTGGCAATGCCTTCGTCCCGTTCACCCACTTAAAGCGGCTGCTATCAAGCTCGAAGTCGAGAAACTTCTCAAAGCCGACTTTATTTACCCGGTGGCCCTCACTGACTGGGTTTCCAATCTTGTCCCGATTGACAAGAAATAAGGCACAATCCGTGTATGCGTTGATTATAGGGATATCAACAAAGCTTGTCCCAAAGACAACTTTCCTACCCCCTTCGTCGATCAGATTGTCGACGATTGCGCCGGAAGTGAAATTTTCTCTCTGATGGATGGTTTCTCCGGGTATAATCAAATCAAAATTGTTCCCGAGGATCAACATGAGACTGCTTTTATTTGTCCTTGGGGCACTTTTGCCTATCGAAAACTCCCATTCGGTCTCAAGAATACTGGCACAAATTTTCAACGCGCTATGTCTTATGCCTTCCACGATATCAAGCACATCGTGCAACCATATCTGAACGATTTACCCGCTCACTCAATGCGCCGAGTCGATCATCCAACCCACCTCTGAGCCATTTTTGTCCGCTGTCAGTTTTACCGTATACGTTTGAATCCTCACAAGTGTGTTTTCTGTGATGAATCCGGCTGAATTCTAGGTTTTATTGTTTCGCTTCAAGGGATCAAGGTAGATCCTTTAAAGGTTGAGGTGATCCTTAATCTCCCTCCTCCTTCTACACTTCGCCAGTTACAAAGTTTGCAGGGGAAAGCAAACTTTCTTCATCGTTTTATCCCAAATTACGCCGAGATAACTCATGGATTTACACGGCTCCTAAAAAAGGGGTCTGAGTTCATCTGGGATACCATCGCAAACAACGCTTTCAAAGCTTTGAAATTGTCCCTAACACATGATCCGCTTCTCTTTCCCCCCGATTACAGTCGCAATTATTTCCTCTACCTTGCCGCCTCGGATTACACCATTGGTATGGTTCTCATCCAAGAGGATGATGCTAATGACGAACACGTTATCTATTACTTGAGTCGAAGTCTAACGCCTACTGAAACCAAGTATTTACATGTCGAAAAACTGGCCTTTGTAGCCGTCCAAGCCGTCCAACGCTTCCGGCACTATATCCTCTCTCGCAAGACTACAGTGATTTCTAACTGCAACCCTATGCAAGACATTCTCACACGTCAATTGCTAGGGGGAAAATACTCCAAATGGATCGTGATACTCTAGGAGTTTGACTTGGAATTTGAACGTGCCAAGTCCAAGAAGTCCTTAGTGTTTGCTGAGTTGATATGCGACTTTCCCTCTTCTGAAACATAAAATGTAGCAACTGATTCATTACCCGATGAATCCCTTTTCCTCATCAGCTCTGATGATCTTTGGTATGGCGATATCATCATATATCTCCAAACCCAGACTTTTCGACCAACTTTGTCTAGTACTGACCGCCGTCAAATACGCTACCAAGCCTGTCAATATATTATCCTCGGGGATACTCTTTATCGTAGGGGGATTGACTCAGTTTTTCGACGCTGCCTAATGTTCGACGAAGCCGAGAAGGATCTGAATGACTGCCATTCTGGAGCCTGTCGTGGTCATATGTTTGGGTATGCTACTTCCCAGAAGATCTTACGAGCAGGGTATTTTTGGCCTTCTTTATTTAACAACTGCATCATCGCCGTTCAAAAATGCCATGCTTGCCAGACCTATAATCATAAGATCCGGTCACATCCCGCTCCTCTTCACCCTGTGGTCTCCGTTGGTCCCTTTGCGAAATGGGGCATCGATTTTATGACATGTCACCCCCACTCGGCTGGGGGGCATGGATACATTATTGTAGCCATAGATTACTTTACGAAATGGGCCGAGGCGATGCCGACATTTGACAACATTGGAAAGACTGCATCATTATTCATTTTTAATCACATCATAGCTCATTTTGGTGTTCCCCAGGCTATCATCACTGATCACGGTAATCACTTTCGAAACTTCATGATGTCCGAACTTACTGAAAAGTTGGGTATTCGCCATGAAAACTCAACACCCTATTACCCACAAGCCAACGACCAAGTCGAAGCAATTAACAAAGTTCTCATAACTATGCTCCGACGAATGATAGGGATTCACAAAACAAGTTGGCACACAATGTTGTTTTCGACATTATGGGCTTACCGGACATCCGTCAAGTCCGCTACTGGGTTTACACCGTTCCGGTTAGTCTATGGTTTGGAAGCCATTCTCCTGATTGAATGCGAGATACCCTCTTTAAAACTAGTTGTTGAACTCCTACCAAACACTTCTGCTGAGGAAGAACATCTATTGTATCTTATGCGATTAGACGAAACTCGACGTGATGCTACCTTAGTCATAGAAGCTCAGAAAAAATGTGTCAAGGCCCAATACGACAAACATGTCAAGCCTCGCGTTTTCTCCGAAGGAGATCTCGTTCTCCTCTATGAACAAGATCGAGATATGCTAGGAGATAGAAATTTCGAAGCCATGTGGCGAGGTCCTTATATTGTTAGACGAGTTTTAGAAAAAGGATCTTATGAGTTAGTAGACTACGATGGTATCCCTTTAAGTGAACCTAGAAATGGGTTGTACTTGAAGAAGTACTATGCATAAGATCACATGTGCACGAGTCCCTGTATTTTTATTGTATCATACTTCTTGTGTGTTACTGTAGCTTTCTTTTGTCATTATCTGGTCTCTTCCCTTACGTGACGTTGTGTTTGATTTCCAGATGTCGGAGTCTTTGCTACCCTACATTGGCTTCACTGATGGCGCTAGTCGTAGTACTAAGAACCTTGCTTCCACTGCATGGGAAACTTACACCCCTACAAACGAACTTGTCTCCTTACAAGGTGTGTGTCTCGGCCGTGCGACCAACAATATTGTAGAGTATAGCACCGTTATCGAATTATTGATTGATGCTATCTTGCTCGGAATCCATCATTTGGTTGTGTGACTCGATTCACAGCTCGTATTACTACAGTTAAGTAATGTCTATACTATTCGAAGTCCTACTTTGTTATGGGTGTATTTTTAAATTCGCCTCTTGGAATGTTATTTTGATTATATTGAATATCAACATATTCCTAGATGTCTAAATACATTAACTGATGCATTGGCTAACTATGTATTAGACAGACATTTGGGTCATTTTTAAATCAATCACATTATTTTTTCACACAACACAAGATAAACCAGTAGAAGCAGTATGTATATATAACGATCAAAAGAATTTTTACAAAAAAAAAGTTCTTTCTGAGGACCAAAATGTCAAAATATGAAGCTTATAGCTTCTATAAAGTGACGTCATGGATGACGTTCACGGTAACACACGACTGCCCGGGAAACCCTACGAAGCAGTCGGCCAATGGACTCTGATACTCCTACTATATGACGCTGATAACGTCATGGAACCTCTCCAAGAGGCATGTCTGGAATATATGTTGTCAAACCCTCTAGGTTTTGTTCCACCTCTTCATAATCTTTGGCGTCCCATCATGGAACTGGTGCCACCTCTCCTCGTCGCTGAATAGGATAAGTACCAGGAGGTCGGTAAGGTCCCACATCTGTGTCATTCAAAAAATAATTTTGTATTTAGTCCTTGGAGGAACATTTAAAAAACATTTACATATGATAAAATTCACAAAAACATTTAAAAAGGAAAAATTGTGTACTTCTTACCAAGTTCCCCCCACTGAGCACCCTCGGGCAGGACCAAGTCCAGATATCCTCAGAAATCCAACCTGACATAAGCATAATCATCGACCATCAGCATCTGTGGTCGCAACCAATCGAAGAAGGTATCATTATATTTGATAATTGGTCCAGCCACATGCCGGGCCATGAGATGACACCATCTCAGCATTCTTGGATCTGTTGGAGTCGGTAAATCCCACTCAACCTGCAGCCTCAGCAAGGGAACCCTCTCAAGGAAGAAGGACACTAAAAAAGACCCGTACCCGAATTGCTTCAGGTTACCTCACCTGCATTTGGTCAACTACCTCTTCATGCTACGAAGCACTGCATCTGCCCAGTTAAAAACCCGAGGCTCAGTACACTCTATGGCATACTGAAAGTAGCTCTGAAGAGCCATGTGAGGAGTAGTGCTCCCAGCCATATGAGCAATGGTGAAAAAAATAGTGTGGAGGGTCAAATCCCTCACTCCCCAAATGATAACTTTCCCTTTTCTCCTCTCTTCCTCTGGAACACAGTGAAAGCGACAATACTCACTCATGGGTAGCCCACCACCTCTGCTACCAGTCAGGATCGCGTGGTACCCACACCGTGACAGTTCTGTCAAGAAGTAAATGTCCTCAATATCTAAGGACAATGTGTGGACCCCTACATGGAATACTTGCTGGTCGGGATCCCACATATGCACAAGGTACTCCAATAACCTGACTTGGGCCCTCATGCCTGAGATACGAAAGAACTTCAGAAGACCACAGTCTCGTAAAGCAACAACGGTGGCCAGATGATTTCTGACAATGGCATCATCTTCTTCGTGCTCCCTTTCACGCCATTCCAGAACCATGGTGATGGCCAAATACCTGCATAAGAAGCATAAGAAGAAGATTAGTAACTCTATTCAACACTTGGTATATTTTCATTGAGCAAAACTTTAAATTTTTTTTACACTTTGCGGTTCTCGCAGGTTCCCTTTAGGCACAGTGTGAGGTTCTCAAAGGCGCCTTTGGGATCACCTGCGAGAATGAGGCATTTTCATAGGTCCCGTGTGGCTGGCCTGCGAAAATGGCTGAGCGCAACAATAACCCCCAAAACAAACTCAAAACTGTGTTTTTTTCCAATGAAAATGAAAAATTAAACCATGAAAAGGTAGAGGACAAAGAGCCTACCTCTCTGCCGCAGACAATTCGTCGAATGGATGCTCGTAACTCTCGCAATCAAACGTCGAATTTCAAGGGAAAAAGAGGGGTTTTAGACTCAAATATTGGTAAAGTCAAAATGGTTATGGTAAAAAGGACTTTTACCTCTTTTATATTTACTTTTACCATTTGTTTGGATTTTATAAATTTTTTATTTATTAAAACCTAATGCCTAATTCCCTTTTGAGTACAACTTTTGCAGGCGTAACGACTTCGATGTTCATGTACATGGATGTGGACATTTTTCTTCTTCATCACATGTTTTGATTTTTTTTTATGGTTTTTGTACAAAACCTCGAGCTTGGTCTTTGTCCATTCTCACGCTCGAAAATACATGAGAACGCAATCGAGCACACTTTTATCACTTTTTCGGGCTCAACAAGGTTATACGAAAAAGGAACCCCCCATGGAGTCCTCTTTAATCTCTTTTCAGACTCTCTAAACATGAAAAGATTGTCGAGTGACCTTGCTATTTTCACGCTCGTTAAAGTATTTGAAGAAAGCATCTGTTGGGCGATAATTTATCTCTTTTTCGGTCTCATCGGACTATTTTACGAAAAAGGAACTAAGAGAGTTCTCTTTTAAGTGTTTTTCCAGACTCTATAATCATGAAAAACCTTTGAGTTTTCTATCTTTGGACTCGTTAAACAAACATCGACAGACCCGTAAAGGGACCGAACCACTCCTTCCTAGGGTTCGTTAAACATACTCTGAAGGACTCATCCGAAGGATGAGCTTATGTCAACAAGCATATGTTATCCTCCTCAAGCTTGCGTAAAAATAAAGAGGTACTTGCCAGAAATGGTGGGGGAAAATTTGGGAAAGGGATGTGTTCTCGTATTCATATTAATTGGCAATAAGTGTCGCTCTTGAACATGACACGCCCCTATTCATTATTTGAAGCCGGTTTGGGAAATCCATTTGTCTCTCATTCGATTTGCTACAAGGTCATACCCTGTGTCGTCTCTGAGTCAATGTTGCCAAATCATTGGTCGTGTCATTCATATGTTCAAGAGAAGTTCATCTGAAACCTCTATTAATTCGGCCATCTGCAGTTGTCCATTCTCTCCGTGTTGGCCTTCCCTGTGTCCAGTCCAACTTATATCATACTCTGTTTCACCTTCAAAATCTGTTACTCATTTCGTGTCATTGATGGGGGATACATCAAGGCCCTCCTATGATGAGTTTTGTTCCATCGACTTCAGCTCATTATCCAGAAACAAGACTTATAAATTCTTTGGTACCTTGGAACCTGCATGCCTCAATGGCAGGTTTCCTCGCTTTTGACAGTGGGTTTACATCATTGACCCCTGATCGAAAGATTCTGTCGAATGTTTGACCTCAACTCATTCATTGACATTCGATGGATTGTACTAGTGTACCTTGGGAGTCATTGACATTAATGGTGATTTCCCTCGCACTTGTTAACGGTTTCATCAATGACCGATAATCAAGTGGTTTCTACCATGTTCGACTTCAACACATGTAATCACATGGTTAGATTCGTACTTTTGGGCGACGAGATTCAAGACCCTAGATATCATCTCTTTGTCCAGGTTGCGATGGAATATGTATAATTTGCGACACATAGATCCACTTTGTATGTCTTGTGGCTATGTCGTCTCAGTTTGAATTTTCTTGCATAGATCCACAGTGTATTCCTGGTGGCTATGCTATATTTTGACGGCATGGATCCACAGTGTATGATTGGTGGCCATGACCCATGCTTATAATGTCATCCATTTGTGATCTAAGTATGGGAATGCCTACCTCAGAACTAGTATGATATTCTGCAGATGCTTGGTTGTTCGCAGGTTTTCGATTAGGTGTGCTCTTGGTTTCCGACATACACACACACGCAATTTACAAAGTATTTCGGGTGTCACTGATTCCGGCCTCATACTTTGGGGGGAATTCTATTACCCATGTTTTTGGTCATATTGATGGTGTATTGATGATGGTGTACTCAGGCTCCTAATAAGAACTTTCTCCTGAGAAAAGTGACATTCATCTCTTCCCAGAAAACATATTTTTGAAGAGAGTTCGCAAGCTGCTTATATCCTAGGGTGCGAGAATGACCCATTCTCGCAGGCTGCCTTCAGCTAGGGTGCAAACTTCTCGCACTGTGCTACATAGCTAGGGTGAGAACTTGTTCTTAAGCTTGGAAAAAGATGAAGTCTCGATGTTTCTAGAAGGGAATCTTCTAGAGAATGGGTTGGCATTCGAATGGTTATCTTTGTACTGGTTTCCCTGATATTGTGGGATCATTCTTATCCAAGTAACCATCTCATCCTCTCCTA
>ML779796.1:146049-169151 GCA_009831015.1 Picea engelmannii
AAATGTGGAATATCTTTGAATTGGTCTTAAAGGCACAAATCCAAGCAAAGCCAAGTGGATTGAGGTTGGAAAGGTGAGGGAACTATACCCTCATCTTCAGATAGACTGAAAATAGTCTTTTGGAGGTCCAAAAGCTTTCCAATTGAGAGGTGTGATCTAGGGGATCAAACTTTGCTCAAAATTCAAAGTGCTCGAAATCGCTTCAAATCGAACGAGTGCGTAGGCCTCGTCGTCACGAACCCAACGCAACTCATTTGGGTTCAAACGAACGTCGGATGAGAGAGATACCACGTTCTGTTCAAATCGACAAATAGGCAAAAACAATGTGCTGACTATACAATTCGTACAGTCTGTACGGATGCTGACATGGCAGGACCGTATGACACGTGGTAGAGCCATATGACATGTGGCAGGGCCGTACGAAATGTGGCAAGTGTTGGTTGGCAGTCGTGTGGACGAGTTGGCGTATGACACGTGGCATTGGTGGCGAATGGAATGCTGACATGTGGCCCAATCAATGGTCGTCAAGTGTCACCCTGGCATTGGTTTAAAATTTATGTTGTTGGCAGGATTCGACCCCGCGACCTCTAGGTAGGGGTAAAGCTTTGGGAAGGGCTGCCCAACCGGCGCGCCACCCATGTGGTTCTTACCACTATACCTTTATAAATTTATTTGAATTTGGATTGATTTGCAATGGGGGCGCGGTCCGGGCCGAGGCTTAGCCCCGGCCCCCGGTCATATGTATATGTGCTATAGAACCACCGGTGCGCACGCTTCCGACCATTACCATTTGGTTTTAAAACATAGCCCTTTATATATATATGCACGTGGTCATATGGTGGCCCATGTGCCCACGGACTTGGCGGTTAGGGGCTAGGCGCACCTTAACCGTCCTACAATTCGCACCATTTTGCGGTTGTGCCCGGTGCTAGATTTTCACATAAATATGCGCGTTGGGGCTAGGTTGAGGAGGCAGAGGTGCATTTTGGCGATCCAAAAACAACAAGTTTGAAGGGGAACTTCCAGGAAGCCTATCTTCTTCAATTTTTGGCCAAACGAGGTGCTGAAAAAGCACAGCTAGGGGTTTTTGGATATTTTGAAGCCATTGGAGCCATCTATTTGGCATTTTGAGCATTGTAAAGCACATATTTTAGCACTTTGAGAAAATAATACAAAAAATCCATTGGAAGCTGGACCAGGAGATGTAGGCCAAGAGAGGGGTGAACTCCTTTATCATTTGTTGTGTTATGTGTTTTCTGTTCACTATTATTTGCTGCTGTTTATATGCATCTTAAATGTGTAATTTCTATAAAATTTGTGTTTGCAAAATTGATCCATTTGCATAAGAACACTTGAATTAAAACTTGCAAATATTTTCAAGAATACAAGTCTTTATCATTTTCAGATCACCAACCAACTTAGTGATCAATCCCCGCTTATCCTATCAATGGAAGGATGGGGTACAAGTATGCAGTAATTAATTGAATTCCATTGGATTGAAGGAAATGAGTTGATTTTCAAATTGATGAGCACAAATTAAATCGGTTTTACCAAATCATCATTCAAACTTAAACCATGGTTCCTATGATGTATCAAGGGTCTTGACAAGCCCTGTAATAGAAACAACAATTCTGTACTCCTTGGCTCAGTACTTTAAATGTCAACCCAGTGTTCATACAAACTTGAGGGGTACCATGCACTATGTACGCAGACCCCACACATGCATCTATCTATAGGAAGATAATATCTCATTCAAGGACCACTTTAAATTCTTCAGTAAGGTAGAGCAAAATGTAACAACTACTTAACAATCAAAACCTAACATTTAAGTGCAAGGAGAGCTGCAAATTAATACAAATAAAAATTCAGAGGACCAACCAACTTAGTGATCAGTCCCCTCTTATCCTATCAATGGAAGGATGGGGTACAAGTATGCAAGAATTAGGCTGCAAAGGTGAAAATCTAGGTAAGATGGTATGAGTTCCTAGGTCAAAATCAAGAGACAATTATGTTCAAAATTCAAGAACAATTATCTACATGAATTGAAGGAAAGAAAAACAAACCCTACTTATCATGTATTCTATTGCATAAGTTGAAATCAAGCCTAAGAAATAAAGTTAATCCCTTATGAAGTGAAAATGAAGTGATTCATGGCCCAATATACTCGTTTTTATGCTTACAAAATATTACAACTAAAGTGAAGAAAATATGGAAATAATGTTGCAGGAACAGTGTGCGGCTATAGGAAATTCTATAGGCATGCACAATTTTCTACAGGAAAATATACAAGAATATCAGAAATTACTACAGGAAATGCATAATGCCATAGTGATCATGTGCTACAATTAAAAGCTACCGAATGAGACTAATGTAAAGTGTTCATAACATAAAATAAGAAACCACACCATGAAATACTACTTTTAGGACTGATGTTATTGTTGTAGGAAATTGATTACTAATAAACTAGCCATGTATTACCTACTATATAAACAAAGGAAAAGTAAAATGATAGAGGAAAAGTAAACAAAAATACACAAGGTCCTCATAGTAACCTTGAGCGGGGCCTACCCAAGGTTCCCACAAGGAAGCTAAAATCAACTAATAACAATCAATTGGAAGATGAAACCTTGCCATTTTCATATCAGCTAAAAAATAGAGTTAAAAATGAAAAGATTCAAGTTCTGAGCACTCCAACAATAACTTGTGAATGACTAAAAAACTAAACGAACTAGCCCAAGGTTGATCCTTGAGCTCTTCTTACACTAGAAACTAGTATTAGATCGTCCCTCCAATCACTTCTTGATTGAAGGGCCATGCTCCCCATATCAATAAAATTAAGGTCCTTGGTTCTAGAAACCAGTTCCCTTGACAAATTTCAGTCCCTGGATCAACAAGTCACATGAGTGATATGGATAGGGTTACTTATAGGCTTTGTCGTATTATGGAAGAAGGTGAGGGGATAAGATCCCTCTTTTTCCTCCAAGCGCACTGGAGAAAAAATCCTTATGTGGCTCAACTCACTGGATTTAGTCTTGCAAATGCACATTCATCATGAAATCAAGAATAAATAATAAAGCACAACTCATCTAATTAACCAATCTCAATTCATTCACCGTTTAATTTCAAAAACCATACTTTTGTATTGATTGTGGTAAAAAACTGAGTGTGTTAAGTATAGTCGAAGGTCAAAAAGAGTCATGGATGAGACTCATGGTTTACAATCCATAAGCCCATCATTACCCCCAACTTAAGGTTTTTCACACCCTTGCATAACAAAAGTTGTTGTTGTATCCTCCTTGAACTACTATTGTTTCTCGTTGCATCTTTTCCTGGTGTCCCATGCTATATATCTAGTAATTCCCCCTTGTTCATAATACCAAATGGTCCTTTCAATTTCTTCCCAGTCTTCCCTTTCTTTTTCCCGATCCAATTTTGTTGGTGGTGAAGGATATAAGAGAAGAGGGGGGTTGAACTTTAATCCAATTCATTTTACCTTCAATTTTTTGATGATTTTTTTGTAGAGTGAGGTTCTGAACAAGGAATTTTGTAAAGTGTTGGGTGAGTGAGGTTCTCTGATTTGAATACCATGAGGGATTGGATGTCACCTCCTTCGATATGCTTGATCTACCTCTTCTCCAATGAGTCTTAGAGTATCTTCTAGGTGAGCAATGGCAATTCCCTATTTTCCCTACAAAATAGGTGCCACATCCATATCCAAGGTGAGAGCCTCATGGATGGATATAATTTCCCTTGTTTTAGGAGCTTTATACATGATCCAAATAGGGCTATGCAACTCCTCTTTATTGTATCTCTTTAACTCATTTGGTCACAATTATTCATGCTGAAGTCGACATGAAAATGCCATATGTTGAACATCCCCTACATATGGATTTGGGATCCATATATAGGGATATGGGAGGGAAATGTTGTGTAAGTAGAACTCACACATCCTATCCCTAACCTATTCATCGCTTTCTTGGAACACATCTACAAATTCCTTTGGTGTTCCTACTTTAAATCCAACTTGTTGTGCTGGGATTTCCAATTGGAACTTAATCCATTATTCTTTAAGAAAGAGTATATAAACTTTGGTTATTTTTCTGTAACTAAACAAAACTTTTGCTAGCTAGGCCATCTCGGTTATGGAAACCCTCATTAAATTTACTCTGTTAATTAAGGTAGCCAGATTTTCCTTGGTCCTTCCTAATTCTTTCTCCAAGGAATGGTTTTCCAATTTCAAATATTTGTGGTGATATTCCCCTTGCATTTTCATAATATGGAACTTCTCTTGTAGGTGGTGAAGTGGTTGTCCGATTCTCTCCATGCTAACTTATTTTTTCTTACCCTTTCTCTACTTTACCTCTGCTATGTTCTTCCATTTAAGGTCCTTGGATGCTACCAAATCCCTTAAGGTGGACTACAATGTGGTCTCTATTGTTCCAGAGTCTGTACTTAAGGCTTAGAAGTACAGTGTCTAGGCATCCAAAAGTGAGTAAGGGGTAGAGAAGGAAGAAAAGTGAACCTTCAACAAGGGAAGCTAGGGCTGATTTCTAGGTTGTTGTCTAGCTTCCAACTGTTCCTGGATGTTTATGTCCTTTTCAATCGCTGCCCACGAATGTTCTAGTTCTACCCGGGTAGTGGCTATTTTAAGAATAGTATAAAAAAGATTCAAGGCAATATGTGTTTGATCTGATAGTCCGGGTTGGATATTAGGCTGTCTTGTCATAGGGACAGTCATAGAGGAACAAAAAAATAAGAAAATCTTAATACTTTTTAGATGCTGTCTCGATTTCGGTCGCATAAAGGAGAGTTATATCTCTAGTAGTGAAAACAGGGTGCAAACCAAAGGCCCTTTCCCGTAATTGAGTTATATTTTAATAAATGTGTATGAGGTGTAAGAAAAACATTAAGCTATCTATCATGTCAGGCTCCTATCAAGGGAGAATCTCACTTATAAACAGAAGAAGAAAAAAGATAAAGAAATAACCTGATGAAGCAGAATATATATATAGAAATCTAAAATGTTCACTGGTCTTATACCTACTGATAGCCAGTACAGAGGAAAAACAATAAACAATATAGAAAACTAAAATTTAATCACTATAGTAGAGGTTGTACTAAATTATAGCGAAACATTCATCAAATACATGTATGAAATGAAATTAGATATGAAATACAAGGAAACAAACTCATAACACAGTCGTGACGGAATCGAGAATCTTCGGATTTGCTTTGTATTAATTCTCGAGGAAAAATTCTCCATTACAATCGACCCAAAAAGGTCCAGCCTTTGTTCTTTCCTTCTATTGTATATTTATACAGATTTACATATGATGGAATCTCAATCGTTCCAGGATTTTCAGTTACAACAAGAAGGAGATCAATCGTTTCATTTCTTTATCCTATGTCTTTATTTGGTACTAGAAGCCTGTCCTCTCACATGCTCGGTACAAGTGACACATTTTTCCACCAGCTGAGATATCAACCTTGAAGGTTCCGCTTGACAATTGGCCTAAAAAATGTAACAATCTCTGACTAATTGTGGCAACCTTTCTTCCATCTCTCGGTCTAGGGTGTCAATAGTGCACAATTGCACACTTGGTTTAATAACCCATTTATCTATTTGAACTATGTCTGCCAGAGTTACTTGTGAGACTTCGGTCGAATCTCTCTCTTATTTCTCATTTATATCAAGCAAGAGTTTCGCTGTATTCATTTGGCTCAGTGTCTCAACATTACTCTCGCTATCAATGCCTAACAAATTTCCATCTATAGAACCGAAAGCCTCTTCACAGGATTTCCTTACCTTCTTGGCTTTCAATTTGCCTTCTGATATGCTGCGTTCCCATTCTTTCAACAAAATATTACCTCGGGTCTGTTCCGAAATGGAAAACTTAGAAATTTTTCCATATTCCTTGTTTGTTGTAGCTATTACGGCCTCTTGAAATGCGACCCGAGCTACTCCAGCTTCTCTCTCTCTGACAGATAAGTTTTCTAATACTTGATCGATAAGCAGACAATTGTCCCGAATCGTCTCTACCTTGGCAAGTAAACTTCGCTGGGCTGCAGAAACTCTGCTCTGAATATCCATAGCCTAGGACTGGAATATCCCAATATTTATAACTTGGCTTTCAGGGAACTCTAATCTAACATGTAGCTGCTCAATCAAGTCTCTTTGCTGGCCTACCTGTATCTGACTGGTCTGAGCTACCAGCTCTTCTTGTTTGAGCTTAACTTTGAGCAGCTCAATCTCCTTTTTGTCGGCCATTCTTGCTTGTTCTATTACTGTGCTTGCCTGGTCCTTGGCAGTCTCCTCTGCTATGGCTAGTTTGGCTTCCAAGGTTTTGATGAGGCAATTTTTTCGCTTCAGCTGATTTTTCAAAACCCCGACTGAAAATTGGTTTGCCGTAGCAAATGCCCCTAATGTCCCGACTATTTCTGTCGCGATTTCTTCTTTCTTCTTGTCTTTTCCGTCGGTCAACACCTTAAATTTCTTGGTCGTTGATCCTGCTTCTTGATAGAATTCTCTTTTTACCATAGCTTTTCTCTTTTTATCAAAAAATAACTCATTTGGAGGGAGCTCTTCCATCCTTATAGGTCTCAATTCTTCGTTGAAAATCCACCCTGCGTCTATGTTCCCTTGAGTTGACTGTAAGGGAGTAATGGAGGCGATGGTATCTCCGATTTACTTAGCTGATTGGCCTAGAGTGGTAACTGGAGTCTGCTTTTTCGGCGGATCGAGAGTTTTTATTTCCGGTTTCAGACTCCTAGTTTGCTCCTCCCCGTCCTAGTGTTCTCCTTATCTAGGTGCTAAATCTTTTGAGCCTTCGGCTTCTTTTTGCTACACCTCTACTGTTATTGGATTTTCACTGCGCAATACTGGGGGAAGACAACTCCGCCGATGTTCTTGGAATTTTAAAACATCATCCCTTTCTTCAGGAGCCAGGGCTTGTATCCGAGCCAAAACCTCAGCATAAGATCTCGTACCTTCGAAGATGTCATCCGAGGGTGAATTTTCATGCTCAAACCTTTTAATCCCGCAATTGGCTAAGTGGTTACTTATGACCCTATGTGGATCGTGCTTCTTGAATTCAACATGAACCAATTTCAGGTCTTCCAGGGCTGCTGTTTGAGCTTTAGCATGCCCGAAATCTAACAAAGAATAGGAATGTAGATGAATAGGAAAAGGTGGCCATACCTTTTTAGAATATCCCTTGAGTTCCTTGATTACGCCACCGATTATGGTTTGCCTGGAAATCTCACGACAAGCCAGCCTATCGGGTATGAATAGTGATAAGGCATTCGGAGGAACAAAAGCATCGAAAACCCTGAGATATGAAAATTCTGCCTCCACGCACCAATCGGCTATACTACTCAGATTTACCGCGATACTGTCTGAGATCCTGGGTGGTGGGTGGCCAAAAATAGTGACATGCAACGATACCATTACCCAGTTGAAGATTTCATACACAAAATCTGAAGCTTTGTCTTCCCACAGATTTGAATGGTAGATGTGGATGGGCTCAGCTTCCAATGGAGTCTAGTTCCAACTCATTAAGGGAAAAGGCATCAAAAAACACACGACGTCCATGATATACGCGGACATAAAGAATGAAGCAATATTTCCGCTCTCCTTCTGCGCTCGATACTCTGTAACTCGACTGGTCAAAATATCAGATAGTAGTTTGGCCCAGTCGAAGGAACAACCTTTAGCGACCGAATGAATTAGAGGCACCCACTAAAGGAAAAAATGTGTGGTGTCCTCTCTCCCATATAATCTATAGGTCATCATAGCGATATATTTGAACTGTGGTTCCAGAGAAGCTATTGAATATATACCATTACTGTTCGCCCTGAACTTCGCAGGGTGTGAAACCCAATCTTTGATTAAACCAGACATAGTATTGTCGTATTGCACACATTCCTTCTGTTTTAAATTCTCCAGGAATTTGTCATTGTAAACAAAGTCTGACACAACTGGAAACTTGTACATAGCCTGCAATTGTTCAGGTCTGAAAGTCCCAATGGTGACCCTCTGCTCATTGACGATGGTTCTGGTTGGTATATCTACATGGTCTAATGCCCACCAGATCATATCGTAGTAAGGGAGCAGACGTGGCCTAGCTGTTACTTTATGCATTTGAGCATGGACGACGATTTTATACTTGGTGATCAGGTCATCTTTTTCATTTTCACTGGAATCATCCGAAACATCTACCAATTCGGACTGTAGAACCTCAGAAATATATGACCAGGTCCTGACAGAGTCGACACTTCGAGGTGAAGTATCAGAAACGTTGTCTGAACCATGTCCTGAAACCTCAACAGTGGCTTTAGACGCTCTTCGCAGGGCCATGGCGGGGGATTATAATTTATCTCTCCTGCGATAACAATATGTATACATACAGAAATTAGTTCGCTCTAGAAAGGTTGGCTCTGCGTAGAATAGAAATGAAATTTGAGACAACAAATAAAAAATCCATGTCTTCAACTATTTAAAACTAGGTCGTCCTTAGGGACAGAACGGTAAAATCGTTCTTAAAAATAAATTTAGCAATAAAAACCAAACCCTTACTTGTCAATTCGCCTCATTTCTAATTAATGTCATAAATTTGGACAGTTCGTAATGCAAGTTGGCGCAAAGAAGTTTAAAATTGCCTCGGAGACTGTGCATATTAATTTTTGTATTAAACAATGAAAATGATGGCTTAGCTTAATTAATCAGGCCTTTTTTTTAAAAGTTAATTAATCTTTCGGCACTCACCTCATCGTGAGCTTTCTCTTTAACCCTTTGAACCTCTAAGACCCGAGATTGCGATATTTAGCTTTGGTTAATAAAAAACGTAACCATGATTAGGCGTTTAATTAAATACGTTGTTATTTATATCGCGACTTTGCGACTCGGAGCTTGGAAGGTATAGCTTTCGGGAGGCTCGTATGCCGAGTTGCGAAATCGCGAGATCGCGATGATATGATTTAATTAAATTGGAGGATAAAACCAGATTAAGTGTTTAATTAATTACGTTTCTATTTTTATCGTGACTTCGCAACTTGGGACTTTGAAGGTGTAGATTTTGAGGGAAAACATGTCGAGTTGCGAATTCCTCACTGAGCTTAACCGCGGCTAAACTTTTTACCTTTAACATTAACCTGGGTTACTAAAACAAGAATTTCACGGTTTCAGCTATCGGGGTTACGACGGTAAGACTTTTGGAGATAGCAAACGCCAAGACACGAAATCCTGATGATGCCTAACTGCAGTTTAGAGTATTTTTACTCTCAGTAATGATCTGGGTAAACTTTTTTTTTAAAATTAGTTCACCGTTTCGCCCCTCGGGACTTGTAAACTATGTGATCTATAACTCCCGACATGCGACATCCGAAGGTAAAAGGAGAGACTTGTTTAGACGATAAAAACATAAATCTTACCTTAAGAGTATGATAACTGTCACTGTTTGCGTGATGAGACTTTTGATATTTTGTGGAAAAATAAAGGAAAATATGAAAACCGACTTTCGACTTCAAGCATTAAGATATGAAATTTTAAACAGGCTAAAAAAACAAAGGCGGCTCCAACATAGGCTCCAACTAGGGATGTCATTTTCCTGCAAGACAGGAAGAAAAGTAGACCATGTGCCTATTTTGTTAAAATGGAGTCAATGGATTTAATCCAACGAAAATGTTCCCTAGAACATGATACCGAAGGGGGAAAGGACTTCGTTTTTTACCTTTGAAAAGCTTTTCAAAACTCAGATACTTTTTAAACTCAGCTGTAGTCCCCTTCACGACTTTCCCCTTCCCATTACTGAGTTTAGGTCTGCATTAAGACAATCAAAACGGTTCTAGGAGACCCAACAGATCTTGTGGCTATAATCTTGCATCAAAAGAAGAAAATTATATGTTTTTAATCAGGGAGCCCTGTCTGAACTTGGGATGTAGATCAGGTTTTAAAAAGAATTGGTTACTAGAGTAGAGTGATATTCATGTATAACAGCCTTACAGATATCTCAGATATTGCTTCACTACCAGCGAGCCTGTTCAGTACCCTGGTGAAGTTATCTGGCCCTTTTTACTGAATTTCCTTTCACCATTTCAGAATATATTTATGCATTTAAATGTTGAGACGAGGGCAATCATTTCTGAATTTCCTTTCATCGTCTTTTGGACTAGATGGGGGCAATCATTTCTGAATTTCCTTTCACCACCTGTCTTATAATTTGTTTTTTTAGAGCGCAAAGATGGGGGCAATAAGTTTATATGAGGGATGATATCTGTGTAATATTTTGCATTATAGGTCTGTCAAGTTACTTTGATTACTCGGTACCAACCTTTCCTTAACTTTCACAACACCTTCGTTCGCAGGGAGAAAGGGAAAAGTTATTTTTTTGGAGTTTCTTATTTGAGCAAGCCTCAACCTTCCGAAACTGTTGAAAAACCTAGAAAAGTCAGGATCACTTAAGCGTCACTTTGTTTAGTCAGGGACTGAGGAGTTGTGAAGACTAGCTTAATTTTCACAATCTGCTTTGAAGCTCTCGAGGTTAAAATGTAATCTCTTCTCCCTACATATGCTAAACCGGAAAGATGCTGGATTTTCAAAACCCGAAAGCAGAAAAGGGTGACAGATAGAGATCTACGAACTGAAAAACAGGGGTCAAAAATAAAAACTGACTCTTGAAAATCTCTTTCGGGGCTTTACTTTGGGTGACTTATTCATTTCGTCTTATTTTTTTGTAAATGCTTAACCACAAAAATGTTCCTTTATTTATTATTTCAGATGATACTGGCATGTTCTTATGGGGTTATCTTGGTTTCCTTTGAGAACCCTTCAAAACAAGTCTTTTAGGAATTCTCACCTTTATCTTATTGTTTCATTTTCTTTCCAAACTATAAAAAATCTTTTTTATCACTTGTTTAAGCCAATTTATTTTCCGATACACGACTTTTTGGTTCCTTCTCCTACTCATTTTGTTTGCAGCTAGAATCCTGTAAAAGGCAAATATGAAGGTTATCAAGGCTTTTTTGAAAGGTGTCGAAAATTTGCGAAAAGAAAAGAAAATCAAAATAGCAATGTGAAGTGAAATATATGTACATATGTAAAAAATTCTATATATGAATATACAAATCTATTTTTTTTTTTTTTGTTGGCGACTGCTTATGTCATATAATGCTTCAGGTAACGCCCGTTGACAGGGGTGTTGAGGATTTCACCGTCCAGATTTTCTAGTAGGAATTTTTTTTTTCCTTCGAGAGCTGAGACTCTGAATGGCCCATACCATAGGTGATCAAATTTACCATGTTTGGATGTTTCTTCCCTCCTTGCATCCCATCTTAAAAATAAATCACCTGGGAGGAAATCTCTGTCCTTTGCCCTATGGTCGAATAATGCCTTCATGTCGTCTTGATACTTCTGCAACCTTTCATCTACTTTGACCCTTTGCCGTTGAACCTCGATTAGCTGGTTTATCCTCCTGGTGACATGATTAGGTTCTTCTTTCTGATCTTGCCAAAATTTCATCACGGGGAGCACTAAATTTATAGGTAACACCGCATCTGTCCCATATACCATCTAGAAAGGGGAAATGTCGATAGACTTTTTAGTGCCTATGCGATTCTCCCACAAGGCGTACTTTAAATGCACATGCCAAGACCTTTTGTTTTCATCCAACACTTTCTTAATTATATTGATCAGGCTCTTGTTAGACGACTCGGCCAGTCCATTTCCTTGGGGATAATAAGCTGTGGAATGGACAAGAATGATATTATACTTCTGGCAGAAGCTGATCATAGCCATAGATTTGAAGGCTTGGGCATTATCTATGACTATCTTTCAGGGGCAGCCAAATCTTGACAAAATATTGTCTTCTAAGAAATCTATTACCACTGAGTCAGTTGCCCTTTTGGTTGGAATAGCTTCCACCCATTTAGTAAAGTAGTCTATGGAAGTTAAGATCCACTTGTGTTGGGCGCTAGAATGTGGATTAATCTCTCCTATAAAATCTAGCCCCCATTGTTGGAAAGGGGCTTCAGTTTTGACCGGAACTAAAGGTAGCACCGAGAGTTTATGCTTGCCTGCAAATAGCTGACAAGGGTTACAGGCTCGGACCTTGGCGTTAACGTCTGCGAAAAGTTTTGGCCAGTAATACCCAACCCTCAGAATTTTGTAAGCTGTAGCCCTCCAAGCATGATGTCCTCCACACACTCCTTCGTGAAATTCACTTATAACCCTTTCTGTTTTCGATTCGACTAAACAGATTAACAAGAAACCGAGTGGGTCTTTCCAATATAGTTTATTTTCGACAATACAATACTTAACCACATGAAGCTTTAAAGTCCTGGATTTTGATGGCGATAGTTCACTCGGGCATTTTAGAGTCAACAGGTAGGATACGATGTTTTTGTACCATTATGATGATATGAACTTCTCCTCGATCTTAATTGCATTTGTTTGTTCATCAAGCTTGTTTATGTTCATGTCTCCCTCACATTCCTGCAGGCAGTTTATATCCAGAGCTCTGAGATTTGATTCAGCCAAAAGCTTGGCCAAGCCTTGTCCCTTTATCAGTTTAGTAGGTTTGATTTCTAGGTCAAATTCTTGAATCTTGGCAAGCCATCGTCCTCTTTCCCATCGCTGTCTGGTTGTACCAAAATATCTTTCACAGAACTCGTAGGTACGTACGCGATTATCTTGGAGTGTAATACATATGTTCTAAATGCCTTTAGTACTTTTACCATGGCGTACGATTGTTTTTCTATTATATCATATTTAAGTTTTGTGTCTCTGAGGCTCTTGCTGAAAAAGGCGATCGGCTGTTCGAAACCCTCTTCATTTTTTTGGAGGAGCACCGCAACAATCGTGTGTTCGGAGGCAAACGAGAAAATAAGAAATTCTTTTAGATAATCAGGACTTGCCAATAGAGGTGCCTCGGCTATGACTTTCTTAATGTGTGCGAACGACGCTTTGGCCTTTGTTGTCCACTTTACTTCGCTGTTCTTTTTCAGCATATCTCTGATCAATTTTACAATTTCAGCGAAATTTGGGATAAATCTTCGTAAAAAAATTATTTTTCCTAAGAAAGATTGAATTTCTTTTACATTTCTAGGAATGTTTATAGTGTCTATCGCTTCAACCCTCTTAGGATCAATCTTAATTCCATCCTTAGATACAATATGACCCAAAATTTTACCTTCTTGCATGGCGAAGTGTGATTTCTTGGGATTTAAGGACAGACCAAACCTGCTGCATTTTTCGAATGTTTGTTTAAGATGTACCAAATGCTCTTCGTCGGATTTGGAGAAAACCGTTAAATCATCGAGATAGATGACTACGAACTTATCCCTCTCTCCGATGAAAGTGATGTCCATAGCACGTTGGAACGTGGCTCCTGTATTCATCAAAACGAAAGGCATTTTATCATACATGAACGTACCCCAAGGGGTAGTAAAAGCTATTTTTTCTTTATCTTGTTCATTCATGGAAATTTGATTATATCCAGAGAAACCGTCAATCATAGACATTTTGTTCGCCCCAACTACCCTTTCTAGCACATGATCCATTTTAGGCAGCGGATAGTTGTCTTTAAGAGAGGACTTATTTAGATTTATGAAATCCACGCACAATCTAATTTACCCATTCTTTTTTCTGACCAGGACCAGGTTTTCCACCCAGTCGGAATATCTCAGAGGTACTATAATTTTTGCCTCTAAAAGTTTCTTCACTTCTCTCTCGACCACAGGCAATAAAATGGGGTTGATCTGCCTAAGATTTTGTCTAAAGGGTTTGACCCCAGGCTTTAGAGGTATCTTGTGGTCGATCACGGTAGTGTCGTAGGTTCTTAACTCGTTGTAAGACAAGGTGAAATCGTCTTTAAATTGTCTGAGTAGGTCCCTATACTTGAATTTTATTTCAGGGGGAAGGAGTTTAGATATTTTAACCATTCTGGACTCTTCTTTGGTTCCTATGTCCCAGTCCTCAACCTCTTCTGGTTGGGGTTGTAAGGTGGATTTTACAGGTATGTCGTTTTGATCAAACAGTCTTTCCAGAGGAATCAGTCCTTTCGAAATCTGGTTATTTTTTAAGACCAACATGCGATGATTTGCGATTTTGTCTTGGAAAGCTTGAGGGTCCTCCCCTTCTTGCATGATCCATATATGGTCATTTTGATTTTCTTGATCTGCGTGAGTTTCAGAAAATTCACCTACTGCTTCAAGAAACTTCTTAATTTGTTCATCATCCTCAAAAACCTGCCAGTGCTGGATATTATCCGGTATAGATGGTCTGTGTCTTATCTCTATGTGATACTTTAATTTAAAGGTTGTAGGAGGAGTGAAAGTTGAAGCTGCTTTAGCTAATGCATCAGCCTGTAAGTTTTCTGTGCGTGGGATGAAGTGGACATTTACAGACGAGAAAAAGTTTTCCATCAGATCCCAGGCACAATTTTTGTATGATCTTAATCTGGGATGCTTGGCTTGGTATTGTCGATTTATTTGTTTGACTATCAACTCCGCATCTTTGTATACCTCTAGGTTTTTTATTTTCAGCCTCCTGGTAGCCTCTAATCCTAAGACCAAGGCTTCGTATTCACATACATTTTTAGTATAATCTATATCCCATTGTAGTCTGTAGGAAAAGGGACAACAAACCTTTCTTCAGGTGCCACAAAAAGCACTCCAGGACCAACCCCTTCGCAAGACAAGGCACCGTCAAAAAACATTTTCCAGATACCAGTGCTACACATATCCTCGGTCATGTAACCTGAATCTTCATGCTCTATATCATTTTCCTCTGTGCAACCATCTAAACCGTCGTCAAAATATAAGATACAATTTCCTAAATCTTGATCTGCAATGTAAATAGGGAAATTGTTCGTATTTTGAGGGTCTCTTATTGTATATGCTAACCTTGTCTCCCTATACAACCGAGTAAATTTCCCACCAAAAACAATAATCGTGGCATACGTCATATCCGGTTGAAGAAAACCCCCCAGCTTGGCTCCCCATGACCTAGACAACAGTAAGCCGTACTTGGGGGGAATATTAGCAATGACCACATCCATCAAGATGCTCTTAACTGGGACCTGTGCCAGGGTGACTACTAAATCCTTTATCATTCCCATACACTTAACTTTTCTCGAATCAAATGAGTAAAGATCTCCGTAAGGTCTGGTGATCTGGAGACCCAATTTGTCCATAATAATTTTAGGCATCACGTTATGTGAGGCTCTAGAGTCTAGCATGCAATTATGTAGCAGTCGATCGTATACATTTAAGGTGATATAAAAGGGAGCAATAGTGTCTTTGGATCCTTCAAAATGTGGACCAAAATTGATGTTGGGCTTATCATCTTCCAGGTTCAAAACGTCAGATTGGCTTTCTAGCTCTGAAACGCCTATCACTTTGGTAATCTGCTTTCGATAAACTGGGTTTTTCGCTAACTCTACCAGAGGGATTGGTATCTTAATTTTATTTATCTCGTTTTCGAAACTGAAAACTCCTCTCACCTTGTATGTTTCTCTAGTTGGGACTTCCGAATCCTTCTTTTCCAACTTATTTTTCTGGACTGCCTTAATACTCATGATCTTGGTTAAAGGTGTATTGGTATTAGCTACTTCGGTTTCATGTGTTTTAGTCTCAACCTTTTCCACTTCGGGTTCTTGCGCGTTTACTATTTTCGCTTTGTTGTTAGTTAACACGGTTTCCTCTGGGGTAGGCTCATAAGTTTGACATCTCGGGAGAATTTTCTTAGGTTGAGTAGTTGAAATAGGCTTACCCTTAGATCTTAAGTTATACCTAGGTTGGACCTCGGCCATTATCATACCGGTTTCTTCTTGATAACTACAAAGGTCAGTATAATCTCTTTCTTCACCCTCAATAGATGATTGTTGAGTGTTTAGAGATTTTTCATAATCCTCTCTATTCAGATAAGGTTGTGTGCAGTCATCACCCAAGTTCGTGACTTCATCATCTAAATCTCCTAAATCTTGGAGATCATTCGCTCCTATAAAATTTTCGTTCTTTAGGGGAGTTTGTATTTTCTGATCTTCGTTTTTTATCTGTCTTTGCTGATTTGGGGGATTGGGATTCTTCCTAAAATCCTTTTTGGCGAAAGAATCAACTTTGGCCTGTTCTAGCTCCATTTTGGATATCTTATTAGATAGTTCCTTAATTACCCTGGCCATATCGTCTACTTTTTCATCTGTGTATCTATTAGATCCTGACGACCCTTCTTGTTCTCTAAAGCGTCTAGTTTCTTGGTTTCCCGCTTCTACTTTAGCTTTTAACTGACCAGAAGCCATCATATTTGACTCGATTTCTATAGCATCATCTTGCATTCGGTTTAGAGTAGCTCCCCTTCTTTCTCGTAAAAGAAGTGCAAAATCTGGTTCGAAAGCCCCCGCGAAAGTTACTTTGGCTGTGGGTTGGGATGGTTTAACCTCTGCTGGGATTTTGTTATACAACTTGTTGAATCTTTGAATAAAATCCATAACTTTTTCTGAATTCTTTTTTCTTAAAGACCCAAACTCGATTAAATAGTATAGGTGGTCCTTTCTTTCGCCCCATTGTCTAAGGAAAGCATCTTCCAAGGCATCATAGGACAAGATAGATCCCGCAGGTAGACTCTGAAACCAAGTGCGGACCCGACCTTCGAAGGTTTGGACGAAAAGCCTCTAATACACATCTTCATGTTTGAGAGCTAGGATGTCTGCGAATTGATCAAATAAATTTATGTGTTCGGTTGCGGTCAGATCTCCTTCCCCAGTGAATTTTGGAAATTTTTTTATATAATTTTCGGGAAGGTCGTGCAGAGGAACGGGCAACACCAAAGGAGCGTATCTTGTTGTCACTTTAGCAAACAATTTGGGAGGGGGGGCAGGCCCTTGGCCTCCATCTCCTCCCCCAGGAGCACCTCCACCTACTCCTCCAACAACCCCTCCACCTCCTCCTCCGGCGGCTGCCATCGTTATTAGTGGAAAGTTGTAAAGGGGGCTTTGGAATATTAAAAGTGAATCTTTACTTTCTTCGCGGGGCAAAAAAATTGAGGATGACTGGTAAGGGATGCGGGGGCTTGGCTCTTCGAACTTGCAAGAGATGTAGTCAAGATAACCAATGGATGTGGAAACTGGATGTGTGAAATATTCTTCGAGACTGGGTGAGGTCACGAAATTTAACTGAAGGGTCGACGATATATCGACAACAAATGAATTTTCTACAGGACTTTTTCCTTTGTGTACTATAGAGGTTATTGGACGGGTTTCACTTCTAACTTCAGAGCAGTTTGATGTTAGATCTTTAGAGTCGAAAAGAGGACTACGTGAATTTGAAGGTTCAGAAGAACTCTTGGTCTTCAGTTGTGGGTATTTAAGCTGATAGACTGCAGGGGTCGGCCTAAGAGAGCCTCTCGCCTTTAAAATATTCTCAGGATCGGTAATGGGTGTGGTCTGTTTACCATCTAGGTTTTTCCTGGTATTCCTTCGTCTGGATGCCAGCTTATTAATCATAGAGTCGCCAAGTGAAAGATTGGAAAACCTTTAAAATGTGTGCACTCTTTGTTCACTATCAAATGGTGGCACTTTCAACGAAAAATGTCGTTTTCCCAGGGAAAAAGATTTTGTAACTTCGGTCCCTGGCAACGGCGCCAAAAAGATGTTGTTCCAGAGTCTGTACTTAAGGCTTAGAAGTACAGTGTCTAGGCATACGAAAGTGAGTAAGGGGTAGAGAAGGAAGAAAATTCAACCTTTGGAAAGGGAAGCTAGGGATGATTTCTAGGTTGTTGTCTAGCTTCCAATTGTTCCTGGATGTTTATGTCCCTTTCAATTGCTGCCCACAAATGTTCCAGTTCTACCCGAGTAGTGGCTGTTTTAAGAATAGTATCAAAAATATTCAAGGCAATATGTGTTTGGTCTGATAGTTCGGGTTGGATATTAGGCTGTCTTGTCACAGGGACAGTCATAGAGGAACAAAAAAATAAGAAAATCTCAATACTTTTTAGATGTTGTCTCGATTTTGGTCGTATAAAGGAGAGTTATAGCTCCAGTAGTGAAAATAGGGTGAAAACCAAAGGCCCTTTCCCGTAACTGAGTTATATTTTAATAAATGTGTATGAGGTGTAAGAAAAACATTAAGTTGTCTATCATGTAAGGCTCCTATCAAGGGAGAATCTCACTTATAAACAGAAGAAGAAAAAAGATAAAGAAATAACCTGATGAAACACAAAATATATATAGAAATCTAAAATGTTCACTGGTCTTGTACCTGCTGATAGCCGGTATAGAGGAAAAACGCTAAACAATATAGAAAACTAAAATTTATTCACTATAGTAGAGGTTGTACTAAATTATAGCGAAACATTCATCAGATACATATATGAAATGAAATTAGATATGAAATACAAGGAAACAAACTCATAACACAGTCGTGACGGAATCGAGAATCTTCGGATTTGCTTTGTATTAACTCTCGAGGAAAAATTCTCTATTACAATTGACCCAAAAAGGTCCAGCCTTTGTTCTTTCCTTCTATTGTATATTTATACAGATTTACATATGATGGAATCTCAATCGTTCCAGGATTTTTAGTTACAACAAGAAGGAGATCAATCGTTTCATTTCTTTATCCTATGTCTTTATTTGGTACCAGAAGCCTGTCCTCTCGCATGCTCGGTACAAGTGACACATTTTTCCATCAGCTGAGATATCAACCTTGAAGGTTCCGCTTGACAATTGGCCTAAAAAATGTAACAATATCTGACTAATTGCAACAACCTTTTTTCCATCTGTCGGTCTAGGGTGTCAATAGCGCACAATTGCACACTTGGTTTAATAACCCATTTTTCTATTTGAACTATGTCTGCCAGAGTTACTTGTGAGACTTCGACTGAATCTCTTTCTTCTTTCTCATTTATATCAAGCGAGAGTTTCGCCGCATTCATTTGGCTCAGTGTCTCAGTATTACTCTCGCTATCAATGCCTAACATATTTCCATCTATAGAACTGAAAGCCTCTTCACAGGATTTCCTTACCTTCTTGGCTTGCAATTTGCTTTCTGATATGTTGCGTTCCCATTCTTTCAACAAAATATTACCTCGGGTCTGTTCCGAAATGTAAAACTTAGAACTTTTTCCTGATTCCCTGTTTGCTATAGCTATTATGGCCTCTTGAAATTCACCCCGAGCTGCTCCAACTTCTCTCTCTCTGACAGATAAGTTTTCTAATACTTGATCGATAAGCAGACAATTGTCCCGAATCATCTCTACCTTGGCTAGTAAACTTTGCTGGGCTGCAGAAACTCTGCTCCGAATCTCCATAGCCTGGGACTGGAATATCCTGATATTTATAACTTGGCTTTCGGCGAACTCTAATCTAACCTGTAGCTGCTCAATCAAGTCTCTTTGTTGGCCTACTTGTATCTGACTGGTCTGAGCTACCAACTCTGCTTGTTCGAGCTTAGCTTTGAGCAACTCAATCTCCTTTTTGTCGGCCATTCTTGCTTGTTCTATTCCTGTGCTTGCCTGGTCCTTGGCAGTCTCCTCTGTTGTGGCTAGTTTGGCTTCCAAAGTTTTGATGAGGCGATTTTTTCGCTTCAGCTAATTTTTCAAAACCCCGACTGAAAATTGGTTTTTCGTAGCAAACACCCCTAATGTCCCGGCTATTTCTGTCATGAATTCTTCTTTATTCTTGTCTTTTCCGTCGGTCAACACCTTAAATTTCTTGGCCGTTGATCCTGCTTCTTGATAGAATTCTCTTTTTACCATAACTTTTCTCTTTTTATCAAAAAAGAACTCATTTGGAGGGAGCTCTTCCATCCTTATAGGTCTCAATTCTTCATTGAAAATCCACCCTGCGTCTATGTTCCTTTGAGTTGACTGTAAGGGAGTAATGGAGGTAATGGGATCTCCGATTTGCTTAGCTGATTGGCCTGGAGTGGTAACTGGAGTCTTCTTTTTCGGTGGATCGAGAGTTTTTATTTCCGGTTTCGGACTCCTAGTTTGCTCCTCCCTGTCTTGGTGTTCTCCTTTTCTGGGTGCTGAATCTTTTGAGCCTTAGACTTCTTTTTGCCGCACCTCTACTGTTATTGGATTTTCACCCCGCAATACTAGGGGAAGACAACTCTGCTGATGTTCTTGGAATTTTAAAACATCATCCCTTTCTTCAGGAGCCAGGGCTTGTATCCGAGCCAAAACCTCGGTATAAGATCTCGTACCTCGGAAGATGTCATCCGAGGGAGAATTTTCATGCTCAAACCTTTTAAACCCGCAATTGGCTAAGTGGTTACTTATGACCCTATGTGGATCGTGCTTCTTGAATTCAACATGAACCAATTTCAGGTCTTCCAGGGCTGCTGCCTCAGCTTTAGCATGCCCAAAATCTAACAAAGAATAGGAATGTAGATGAATAGGAAAAGGTGGCCATACCTTTTTAGAATATCCCTTGAGTTCCTTGCTTACGCCACCGATTACGGTTTGCCTGGAAATCTCACGACAAGCCAACCTATCGGGTATGAATAGTGGTAAGGCATTCGGAGGAATAGAAGCGTCGAAAACCCTAAGATATGAAAATTTTACCTCCATGTACCAATCGACTATACTGCTCAGATTTACCGTGATACTATCTGAGATCCTGGGTGGTGGGTGGCCAAAATTAGTGACATGCAATGGTACCATTACCCAGTTGAAGATTTCATACACAAAATCTGAAGCTTTGTCTTCCCACAGATTTGAATGGTAGATGTGGATGGGCTCAGCTTCCGATGGAGTCTAGCTCCAACTCATTAAGGGAAAAGGCATCAGAAAACACACGGCGTCCATGATATACGCGGACATAAAGAATGAAGCGATATTTCCGCTCTCCTTCTGCACTCGATACTATGTAACTCGACTGGTCAAACTATCGGATAGTAGTTTGGCCCAGTCGAAGGAACAACCTTTGGCGACCGAATGAATTAGAGGCACCCACTGAAGGAAAAAATGTGTGGTGTCCTCTCTCCCATATAATTTGCAGGTCATCATAGCGATATATTTGAATTGTGGTTCCATAGAAGCTATTGAATATATACTATTACTGTCCGCCCTGAACTTCGCAGGGTGTGAAACCCAATCTTTGATTAAACCAGACATACTCTTGTCGTATTGCACACATTCCTTCTGTTTGAAATTCTCCAGGAATTCGACATTGTAAACAAAGTCTGACACAACTGGCAACTTGTACATAGCCTGCAATTGTTTGGGTCTGAAATTCCCAATGGTGACCCTCTGCTCGTTGAAGATGGTTCTGGTTGGTATATCTACATGGTCTAATGCCCACTGGATCATATCGTAGTAAGGGAGCAGACATGGCCTAGCCACTACTTTATGCATTTGAGCCTGGACGACGATTTTATACTTGGTGACTAGGTCGTCTTTTTCATTTTCACTGGAATCTTCCGAAACATCTACCAATTCGGATTGTAGAACCTCAGAAATATATGACCAGGTCCTGACAGAGTCGACACTTTGAGGTGAAGTATCAGAAACGTTGTCTGAACCTTGTCCTGAAACCTCAACAGTGGCTTTAGACGCTTTTCGCGGGGCCATGGCGGGGGATTCTACTTTAGCTCTCCTGCGATAGCAATATGTATACATACAGAAATTAGTTCGCTCTAGAATGGTTGGCTCTGCGTAGAATAGAAATGAAATTTGAGACAACAAATAAAAAATCCATGTCTTCAACTATTTAAAACTAGGTCGTCCTTAGGGACAGAACGGTCAAATCGTTCTTAAAAATAAATTTAACAATAAAAACCAAACCCTTACTTGTCAATTCGCCTCATTTCTAATTAATGTCATAAATTTTGACAGTTCGTAATGCAAGTTGGCGCAAAGAAAGCTTAAAATCACCTTGGAGACTGTGCATATTAATTTTCGTATTAAACAATGAAAATGCTAGCTTAGCTTAATTAATCAGGCCTTTTTTTAAAAGTTAATTAATCTTTCAACACTCGCCTCATCAGGAGCTTTCGCTTTAACCCTTTGAACCTCTAAGACCCGAGATTGCGATATTTAGCTTTGGTTAATAAAAAATGTAACCTTGATTAGGTGTTTAATTAATTACGTTGTTATTTATATCGCGACTTCGCGACTCAGAGCTTGGAAGGTATAGCTTTCGGGAGGCTTGTATGCCGAGTTGTGAAATCGTGAGATCGCGATGATATGATTTAATTAAATTAGAGGATAAAACCAGATTAAGTGTTTAATTGATTACGTTTCTATTTTTATCGTGTCTTCACGACTCGGGGCTTTGAAGGTATAGCTTTTGAGGGAAAACATGCTGAGTTGCGAATTCCTGACTGAGCTTAACCACGGCTAAACTTTTTACCTTTAACATTAACCCGGGTTACTAAAACAATAATTTCGCGGTTTCGGCTATTGGGGTTACGACGGTAAGACTTTTCGAGCTAGCAAACGCTGAGACACGAAATTCCGATGATGCTTAACTGCGGTTTAGAGTATTTTTACTCTTGGTAATGATCTGGGTAAACTTTTTTTTTTAAATTAGTTCGCCGTTTCGCGCCTCGAGACTTGTAAACTATGTGATCTATAACTCCCGACATGCGACATCCCGAGGTAAAAGGAGAGACTCGTTTAGACGATAAAAACATAAATCTTACCTTAAGAGTATGATAACCGTCGCTGTTTGCGTGATGAGACTTCTGAGATTTTGGGGAAAAATAACGGAAAATATGAAAACTGGCTTTCGACTTCAAGCATTAAGATATGAAATTTTAAACAGGCTAAAAATACAAAGGCGGCTCCAACAGTCTCTATGAGTGATCGATTTAGGAGTGGCTTGGGATCTATTCCTATCCCTCATGTAGAACTACCCACTTTGCTTTTGGATTGTGAATTTGTCTTTTATTTTTAGTGGGATAAATGGAATTGCTTAGGAAAAATGTAATTGACCCAATTATGATTGAATCACTCAGGATGAAATGTATTCGAGATAATTAGAAACAAATGATCGTATACAACACCGTGGGTGAGAAATAATACCCAAGGAAGAGAGAGTAGTTGACCAAGCATATAAGTAAATCGATCAATAAGGAATTAATCACACACACACACACACACACAC
>ML779796.1:169275-179717 GCA_009831015.1 Picea engelmannii
GAAACAACTCCATAATTGCAACCATTGACTTAAGGGGCTCCATTAAATCGAATGAGATCATCACAAAGTCATTGGCCTTCACAAAGAATGAATGATAAAATTATTTTTGAATGTTTTTAATATAATACCATAGACAATTCTTCATTTCCATTCATGATTCAACTACATGGAGCATTACAAATCATAGGAATCCATACATTATCTCCGAAGTGAAACATGCAATAAAATTATAGCTCAAAACCATGAATTCATACACAGAGAAAAATCCAATCCATTCAAGACACAATAGACAATATGTTTACGTTGGAAACCCAAATGAGAAAACCAACTTCTAATGGGGGCTCAATCTTTCATTTTGGAAATATTTGGTTACAATGCATTCTTGACTGATTGTCCATTCTACTCTCCTTGGAAAAAAAGAACCATTGATAATGAGATTGAAGGAGGAAATATGGATAACTAGGGGGTAGGGGAAGGCCAACAACCATGCCCCTTAATTTTCTATTCCTTAAACTTCTCTCCTATTTTTTTTTCGTTTAATTATTCTTCTCTTTTCCTCTCACATTTGTATCATTCAACATTTACATTTGATTTTCTTTTACACAGTTTAGATAACCTTCATAAATTTTCGAATTATATTGCAGGTATCGAGTATTACCCATTCATTGGTTCATATCCATTTTAGATCACATCTCCCCATTGAGAGTATTTTTGGTCTCCAAAATCTCAAGGAAACAAATCTAGTTCAATGTGCCTTCTCTCTTGAATGTGGATTTGAATCTGGCTCCTATCTACTTCTCTAACTTTGGCTCTAGATCTAGCTCATGGCTTTGGATACTGACTCTATTCCTTGGCTATGTATCTGGCTCTAGCTTAGTCCCTAACTATGGCTTAAGATATGGATCTGGCTCATTTTTTCTCGTAGTAGAAGTTTTCTCATTGAATCTTAAATTTGCAATCTCTAGATATGAACTCTAGAATCGACACATATTCCCATCTCTTTCTTTGTCTTGGATACAATCCATATTGGTAGTCATGAATCCAAGTGGAATGTCAGTGTTTTTATTTAGTGTGACCCCATTGTGTTTCCATCACAAAACAAATCCTCAAGGGAAGTGTGCTTGCATTCCTCTTATAGGATAAGTTGCTTCCCATCACGGGAACAACCTTTTTGGTGCCTGCACATGATTGCAATCACATCATGGGGTTGTCAAGAAATCCTCCAAAGGTCATTGACCTCTATGCACCAATATCTGGCACATCTTCAAGAATGGATTCTTATGATGCAAGATCGAAAACAACCATTGAAAAGTGGATTTCATTGTCATCAATATGTTGTCCATATTGTTGGTGACACAAACCTCCTGTGTGGCTATCTCTCTTTGGATGAATTCATATCCTTGGACTAGAGATGTAGTCATGTATTTATCTTCAATAATATTCACTCTCCACACTCTTCTCCCAGCTATGTAATTTTTGGGGTAAATTTCTAGATGATTTCCCCAACACTTTTCTTCCCAATGTGCACTTAACTTGCAGTGGTAGAAAATTTCTTGGCATTATGGTATGGACTTCAGATAGTTCATTTCTTCATGTTCCTTTGAGTTTATTGTTGGATTGGAGAAGTCTTATTATCTAATTCATATAAAATCAATCTATCTTGTGACATGTGCATTTATTCTCCCAACATGCCGCCTCATGATGACCTTTCTTTCCACAACATGAGCATGCCTCTATGTACCAACATCTGGTCGTGTTATGGCCTCTCTTCATGTAGTAATGAAAAACTAGGAATGTCTTGTTTTGAGGTAGACCTATTGGTCTTCTTCTTCTTCTTACTTTGGCTTATACTATTGTTTATTTCTCTGAGTACATGTGTGGGATGGGTTTGTAATCTCTTCTCATCACTTCCCTACTTCGATCCAACACAAGAAGGATGAGGTGGTAGTGGCCTTCCACCTTCACTTACCATTGTTATTTCTATTTATGAGTAGGCCAACTCCATCATGTCTTTAGCCTTTATAAAAATGGTATTCATGGTCATGGGCCTTTTCATTCTGCCATCAAAGCCTAGGATTTCATGCTTGACCCATGATGTATTTACAATGGGACCCAATATTCCTTTCCTTCTCTTGCCTAGACCTTTCCCATCATAGCCCATATGACTTAGGAGTTTAGAACCAATACCTATGGTATGATTTTAGAATTCAACAAGTTCTATTTGAGAGAAGTCCAAGGAAGGTGATCTTACCAAAGTGGTCTCCATCATGCTATTATATTGGAAAATAGCAATGGAAAGTGGCCCTTGAAAGGGCTATTGGAAATGTTTTTGGAGCCTTGCCAAAGCCTACTCCTTCTCTGTCGACTCTTGTTTCAGTTGTGCAAATATCCGAGTGAGCCTTTCTTATTTCTAGCTATCCAATTGGAATACCTTTCGACTAAGGTGTATGAGCTATGCTCCATGTTTGTCCCAATCAGTCGTGACCACTATGAGGGTGTCTTGGAATTATTCAAACTTCTTCTTTAACAGTGGCAAAAATTTGGCAAAGGTCCCAAGGTGTTTTACCATCTTTTCCATCCTCTTGTTGAACATCTGAACCTTCTCCTTCAAGTGTTCATTCTCTTCACAAAGTTGAGCATTGTTGGCCATTAAGTGTTCCAACTTTTCTCCATTTCTTTACCCATGCTGAGATCTATGATGTTCAATTCAAACTTATGGAAACTGTCATGGTCAAGGATGCAATTGGTCTGATACCATCTGATCTGTTAATGAAGGACTAATAACCCACTTGATTTACCAACATGGATCCTTTGTGGAATTACCTTACTAGATTTTTTCTCATGCTTGTACAGAGTAATCTATCTTTCATAGGCTACTAGGCCTCTATCCTCTGCCTTGTACAAGGATTTAAAATATTCATCTCCTTCTTCTATATTCTTCAAATGGTTGTAGGCCCTGTAATATATCAACCAAATGGGCTACTAGTGAAAAATGTAACCTACACACAATAGTTAACAATCAATGCAATAATTAACATGTACTCTTTTTGATTGATTATGCCACTAGGGTCTTCCCAGTCTATTTTTTGTGCTCAATCCAATCCCGAGTGCAGTTAAGCCCTCTCTTACATATTGATTGGCATGCTCCTTATTTTTTTCTATCCAACAAAACTTGTCTCGTAAATAATAATAAAATATCTTCTGATAAACAAATAAGAAACTCATTTAAACAATTTCTCCCTATGCCATTGTTCTTGTTCTTATCATAAGAAAAAATTGCATATGGCATACATATCACACATATGACATAAATTGTATGTTATTGCTTAAATGGAGACACACAATGTATAGATCACATGGATCACCTTTCTCATGGAAAAAACCATGCTAGAATATAGCACTACGAAGAATGGAATATGAAGACAAGTACTCCTAAAACAATTCAGCCAACTTGCATTGACTTTCTCGGGTAAAATGAAGTCAACCTGCTTGAGTTAGGTCACCCAAGTGGAAAGTAATAAACCCAACTAAGAGTGTAGTCATGTAGGAGGAGGGAAATTTGACCCAAAAGAATCCAATCGACCAACAAACCAATCTATCATTTCTCGGTTAGAAAGTAAATGGCCCAACCTAAATGGAATTGCTCAAGAAAAATGTAATCGACCCAATTATGAATGAATCACTAACACTAAATAGTAATTGACCCAATGAGAAAGAAATGACCTTCTATAACATTGTGGGTCCCAATTATGAATGAATCACTAACACTAAATAGTAATTGACCCAATGAGAAATAAATGACCTTCTATAACATTGTGGGTCCCAATTATGAATGAATCACTAACACTAAATAGTAATTGACCCAATGAGAAATAAATGACCTTCTATAACATTGTGGGTGAGAAATAAATCCCAAGGAAGAGAGAGTATTCAACCATGTAGATGAGTAAATCGACCAATAAGGAATTAATCACCCAANGAGAGAGAGAGAGAGAGAGAGAGAGAGAGAGATCTATGGTCTGTATCACCATCATAGATATTAGAGAGAGAGATCTATGGTCTGTATCACCATCATAGATATTTCAACCTATGCAAGATAAATTCACCTAGGTAATGAAAATACAATGTGCATGAGTGAGAAAAACATCAACAACTCTTGAAACCATTTTAGCAATTCTTAGTTTCATGAAACAAGTCTAGAATTGTAACCATTGATTTTAGGGGCTCCATTAAATGGACAAAGATCATCAAAAAGTCATTGGCCTTCACAAAGAATGAATGGGAAAATTATTTTTGAGTGTTGCTAACATAATACCATATACAATTCTTCATTTCCTTTCATGATTCAATTATAGGTAGCATTAAAACTTATAAGAATCCATACATTATCTCCAAAGTAAAACAAGCAATAAAATTATAGTTCAACACCATGAATTCATATAGAGAGAAAAATCCAAACCATTCTAGACACAATTGACAATATGTTTTCCTTGGAAACTGAAATGGGAAAACCATCTTCTAATGGGGGCTCAATCTTTCATTTTGGAAATATTTGGTTACAATGCATTCTTGAATCACTGTACATTCTCCTTTCCTTGGCCAAAATCCGTTGAGAATGGGATTGGAGGAGGAAATAGGGATAAATAGGGGGTAGGGGGGAGGCCAACAACCATTCCCCTTCATTTTCTATTCCTCAACCTTTTCTCCTATTTTTCTTTTTAATTTCGTTTAACTCTTCTTATTTTTCCTCACATTTTTCTTATTCAACATTTACTTCTACTTGTCTTTTACATAATTTTTATAACCTTCATAAATTGTCGAATTGTCTTGTAGGTATCGAGTCTTACCCATTTATTGGTTTAGATCCATTTTGGATCATACCTCCCCATTGAGAGGACTTTTGGTCTCCAAAATCTCAAGGAAACTAATTTGGTTCAATGTTCCTTCTCTACAGAATGTGGTTATGACTTTAGCTCCTAGTTACTTCTTCGAATTTGGCTCATGTCTTTGGATATTGTCTTTGGTACTTGGCTATGGATCTAGCTCACACTCATGGATTTGGATACTAGCTCTAGTTCCTGGCTATGTCTTTGGATTTGGTTTTGGATCACATGTTCTTGTAGAAGAAGCTTTCTCACTAACTCTTAGCTTTGTGATCTCCAGATTTGAACTCTAGAATCAACACTCATTCCCATTTATTTCTTTGTCTTCAAAACAATCCATTGTGGCATTCATGAATCCAAGTGAAATGTTGGTGCTCTAGTTTAGTGTGACCTCTGCATGCTACCCATCACACAAAAAATCCTCAAGGGAAGTGTGGTTTCATTCCTCTACTAGGATAAGTTGCTTCCCCCCATAGGAACAACCCTCTGGTGCCTGCACATCCTTTCAAGCACATCATGCAGTTCTCAAGAAATCCTCCAAAGGTCATTGATATCTATGCACAATCTATGGCACATCTTCAATAATGAATTATTCTGATGCAATATTGAAAACAACCATTGGAATGTATATTCCCTTTTCATCAATATGTTGTCCATGTTTTTGATGATGAATAACTACTGCATTATTATCTCTCTTTGGATGAATTCACCTCCTTGGACTGGAGAACTAGGTAGGTCTTCATATTCAACAATCTTCACTCTCAACACTCTTCTCCTAAATGTGTAGTTTATAGCATGAAGTTATGGTTGAATATGCCAACACTTTGCTTCCCAATCTCCACTCAAATTGTAGTGGTGGAAAAAATTCTTGGCATTATGGTATGGAAGTTTTGATATAATCCTTTTCCTCCCGTTCCTCTGAGTTTTTTGTTGGATTGGAGAATTCTCCTTATCCTTCTTTATTTAAAATAAATGTGGCTTGTGATATGTGGCATGCTTCTTCCAACAATCTTCCTCATGATGCCCTTTCTTTCCACAACATGAGCATGCCTCTATGTACTAATAACTGGTAGTGTTATGGTCTCTCTTTTTGTAGAAATGACAAACAAGGAATGTCTTGTTTTAGGCAGACCTCTTGGTATTCTTCTTCTTATTATTATGGATGTACTTATTTTTGTTTTCTCTAAGTAAAAGTGTATGTTGAGTCTATAATATCTTCTCATCACTACCCTTGAGGTGGTAGTGGGATTCCACCTTCACTTACTACTCTATTTCTCTTGATGAGCGAGCCAAATTTGGTATGTATTTAGCCTTTACAAAAATTCTTTTCATGGTCCTTTTCATTTTTCCATCGAAGCCTAGACTTTCATGATTGACCCATGGTGTAGCTATAATGGGGCCCAATATGCTTTGTCTCCTCTTTCCTAACACTTGTCTATGATATCCCATATGCCTTAGGAGTTTAGAATCAATGCCTCTAGTATGATTTTTGAATTTGTTGATGTTTTGGTAGCTGTGGGAGGATATTTCCCTCCTAGATGACCTTTCTTAAATGCATAGAAGATTCTAGAAGCAAGATATCCATTGGACATATGTTGAAATACCCTAGAAGAGAAGACGACCCAAGAAAATAAAGTATAATGAAAAGACACCTTCCCAGAAGAGAAGTTGACCCAGCTAGAAGGACAAGATGACTATAAATAAGGAGGCACCCTAGCTCATTTTTTCACTCACTCATACTCTCTCAACTACATAGAAGCAAGGCACTAGTTGGGAGAAGGCGACACAACTGCTGCAATGACTCAGTTTCTTCTTGTTCAATTTTTTGGTATCTCTCTCTTGTGCGCTACTCCTTGAGGAAGTGCGTTATCTTGGTGTAGTGCTGCTACTGCAACTGTGGTGGTATTTATGGTTGAGATAGACTTTGTGTTATGGTTTATATGTTTGGACTTGCTTTGTGAACGAAATCTATCTAAGAAAGGTTGTTGGGTTTTTTCCCCCATTTGGGGTTTTCCTAGGATAAATCTCTTGTGTTCTTTTTGTCTCTTGTTTATGCTGCTACTGCTCAGTACTGGATACACATATTAATGGTAATGAAGTAAAAGAACACAAGTAACTCTAATTCTCTGTAAAAAATGAAAATCTAACATGGAATCAAAGTTGGTTACCTTCAGAACAATTTGACCACTGGAAAGAAGATCACTACAACAACACCTTGCAACACCAAGATCATTGAGAACTATCCCAAGGATGTTGGGGATAATTATTTCATAGAGTAGTGCACCCTACCCTAGCAGACCCCTTGAAACCCTAAATGTGTAGTTTGGTGAAATTTGAAAAATTGAGGTTTTTCAAGGCTAGTGTTTCTACCAACAAAAATGACAACCAACATGAGAGATGAAGAGTAGGATGAAGAGTATGTCCTTTAGACAATAGTGTTTCCAAGCACAATATCGGGAAAATATAAGAAAACCCAAGTGGAACAACAACACCTAAACTCCAGGTTTTCATATCAAGTTTGATATTTCCTTATATTGTTGCAGTTTAAGTATGTGTTGTAACTAGAGTAGAAATATTTAGAATTTTATTACTGCCATTGTTATTGCTAGTTTAGTAACACTTGATTATTGTTGGTACAACTACCATTAAGTAAATTATCGTATTAATAATACACTTGTTTACAAGATAAATTTATCTACTCTAGGAGATGTTCTTGGTTGACCTTGCTCCAGGAAGGTTATCTTGTAAACTCCATGGAGGTTACCATGGATATATTTTTGTTCTTATTTCTTGTTTAGAGAAGGTCACAAGTAATAGATTTTAGAGGGAGATATAATGATGGTTGTAGGAGGCAACTTGAAGTAGACTATTCAGACATAGAGTTTTGCACATCCATGTAATGAAGGCGAAGAGGAGGTCAACACATGTAGAGGACTCTGAAGACTATATAGCTTCAGAGGGAGTCAAGACTCAGAGTGAGCCTGATCTCAGAGAGAGTCAAATTCTTAGAGAATTTCGTTCAGAAAGCATTCCTCTTCATATTCAGATTCAGATTTAGATTCATATGGGAGATATGTCCTCCATGACTGAAAGACATGAGGCTAGATCAAATCTTCAGATACTTTGAGGATATATGAGACCTCCTGGGAGGATTCCCTTGTTTCAGTGAAGGAAGCCAATCATAAGGACTGGGATGTGGACCTTTTACCTTGGTTATGAGATAAGAAGGGAAGTCTATGGTGACTTGCCACTCTAGTCGTCAGAAGAAGTATACATAGAGAAGTCATAAGATACATGAGAAGGAGTCTCATGTATGTATATTGAAGAAGGAATTGTACAAGCCCAAGCAGGAACCCGAGACATGATATGCCAGATCAGACAATTACTTGATGAGCTTGGGATGACCTGTTTTTGACAGGGGATGATAAGATCATAGTTGGGTGCAAGAGGGAGCTCGCTCCAGAGTTCAAGATGAAGGATCTAGGTCTGATGCATTACTTCTTGGGATTGGAGATGTGGAAAATATCAAATGAGATTTTCCTTAGCTAAGGAAAACATACTGTTGAGATTCTACAAAGATTTAGGATGATGGACTACAAGTCCATGACCACACCCATGGTGATAAATCTGAAGCTCTTGAGTAACTCATCTTCATATTTAGCAGATCCCACAATGTACAAAAAAATGATTGGATCCTTGAGAACACTAGGCCGAACATATGTTTTGTAGTCAGAATACCTTGAGTAAACACATGGTTGACAATTGCAGGGCTATATAGACTCTGATTGGGCAGGGAGTGTAGTGGATCATAAGAGTACTTTTAGATGCTACTTTAGTTTGTGATTGATGTGATCCCATGGTTGAGCAAGGAGTAGACATCAATGGCAATCAATACAATAGAGGAAGAGAATGTAGCAACCAATATTGGAAGTCGTGAAAGAAGTTTCTTGCAGGACTTCATTCGAGACATGATGCAGAAGGGCGTTGTGAAGCTCCAATACACATCCACAAATGAGTAGCATCGAGCATACATTCTCCTGGATTGCTCATGCTGATTTGATAAAGGGAGAATGATACATTCACTCAAAAGATTAGCCATGATGATTTGGCTAGTGGTGAATGGACCAGGTACAATCTTTCTCCTATTAGTCATGTTGATTTGACTAGGAGAGAAAAAGACTTGAGGTGCTCCAGAGAAAAGATTGGCGTGATGAAGAATTTCCATTCTTGTTGAGAGGGAGGTGTGTTGTTTCTTCTCATTCTGACCAACCCCTTTGGCCAAGGGTTCCTTGGATCAGTCTCACAACTGAGGGGGTAATGCATTGCCAGACCTGATAAGAGAATAAACATCACACACATAGTCGTGAGGACTATGGGAGTATCTTCATGCTATTAGATGAGACTATAACTATGGCTGATGGCATATTGTAGTAGCTGTGTGCTAGCTGATTGCTACATAGTTATAGAGACATCGACTATGATTATGGCTGATGGCATATTGTAGTATTTGTGTGTTACTAGTTGATTGCTGCATAATCATAGGCATGACTATGGCAAATGGCATTGTAGTAGATGTGTGATACTAGATGATTGTTGCATAGTCATATGGATCTTGACTATGGATGAGGGCATATTGTAGTAGAAGTGTGCTACTAGCTGATTTCTACAAAGTCATGGAGGTGGTAGACTATGATTATGGATGACGGCATATTGTAGTGGTTGTGTGCCACTAGTTGATTGCTGCATAATCATAGAGACTATTGTGTTGCATGGTGGTAGCTTGTGTAGCTATCATTTGATTACAGGAGAGAGACATTGTGTCTCTGGATAGCAGCTGTGTGCTACTTGGAGTGGTTGTGCACCACTGGACAATAGTTATGTACTACTATGGATCGACATAGTCATGTTTTACTAGACGAAATTGTAGTAGTTGTGTGCTACTATCTGATTTCCATGGAGACTACCAGTTCACATTGGGATTAGATGAGTGCTACTTGATTGCAGAGACTATGACAGACGTGTGCTACCAACTGATTCTAGAGTAGTAAGTTTACTAATAGATGAAGACATTGTTGGGCAATTCAATTGCTTAAATTGCTTTCATTTAATATCAACTAGGGATGCTCGTAAGCTTGTGATGATGCCAACAAAATATATGTAGGAGTAGGCATCTAACTCTAATCTAAGAAAATTCAATCAAATCCTAACTCTTTCATTCCACTTAATAAGACTTAGTTGTTGTAGGAAAGAAAACACTAGCTCCCTTACAGGAGGTCCTCGCATGATGTTTCACAAAACCTATCAACAATCAAGATCATCAAGTAAACACTCATGCATTGAAAATAAATACACTTAAAAAGGCTTAGTTGTTGTAGGCATGAAAACAATAGCTCCCTTACAGGAGCTCTTCTCGTAGTGTTTCAAATAACCTATCAACAATCAAGATCATCAAATAATTCTAATAAAAACAATAAAACATATAAACCTATTCAAAGCATTAGAACAAGAAGAAAATGCTACTATGATCTATTTGGAGTGAGCTCAATTCTCCCAAGAACA
>ML779796.1:182344-199757 GCA_009831015.1 Picea engelmannii
GTTGGAGTCTTCAAATACACCTGTAAACATCATGAAACTCATCCCACTTTCATATATAAGTGTAAACATGTCATTTTTCCAATATTTAATCATAAATTCACTAAAAAACACTAAAATAGATGCATTGGAAAATAATATGTATAGAACCCATGTAATCATGAAAATGGTTTAATGTAAGGATATGGGAAAGCGGAATATGGTTAAAAGTGAGGTGAAAGTGAAGTGGAAGTGAAGTGAAAGGTTGGTAAAAAGAGGGTACTTTGGCGACCCAACATACATCATGAAATATGCCTCCCTAGCTAAGAGGGAATGTTGATGTTTTGGTAGCTATGAGAGGATATTTCCCTCCTAGATGAACTTTCTTAGATGCAGAGAATATTTCAGAAGCAAGAGATCCATTGGACAAATGTTGAAATACCCTAGAAGAGAAGTCGGCCATGAGAATAAAGTATAATGAAAAGACACCTTTCGAGAAGAGAAGTCGACCCAACTAGAAGGACATGAAGACTATAAATAATGAGGTTCCCTAGCTCATTTTTTCACTCACTCACACTCTCTCAGCTATAGAGAAGCAAGGCGCTAGTTTGGAGAAGGTGACGCAGCTGCTGCAGTGACTCAGTTTCTTCTTTTTCATTCTTTTGGTATCTCTCTCTTGTGCGCTACTCCTTGAGGAGGTGCACTATCTTGGTGTAGTATTGCTACTATAGTTGTGGTGGTATTTCTGGTTGAGATAGCCTTTGTGCTAGGGTTTATTTGTTTGGAATTTCTTTGTGAACATAATCTATCTAAGAAAGGTTGTTGGGTTTTTTCCCCCATTTGGGGTTTTCCCAAGATAAATATCTTGTGTTCTTTTTGTCTCTTGTTTATGCCACTAATGCTTAGTACTGGATATATATATTAATGGTAATGAAGTAAAGGAACACAAGTAACTCTAACGCTCTATAAATAAGGAAAATATAACAGAATTCACCAAGTTTCTCTTGAGAGAAATACAAGGAAGGTGAGCTTACCAAAGTGGTCTCCATAATGGTGTTGACTTGGGAAGTAGCAATGGAAAGTGGCCTTGCTTCTCAATTCTCTTGGACAACTTGTTGGAGATTTTTTAAGGACTCCTCCTTCTCTTCCAACACTTGCTTCTGTTGTTCCAATATCTAAGTGAGCCTATCCTCTTGTCAGATATCTAATTGGATGACTTTCTCATCAGGGTGTACAAGCTATGATCTGTGCTTGTCCCAATATTTATGACCACTATGGGGGTGTATTGGCATTCTTCAAACTTCTTCTTTAACAATGAAAATAGTTTGGAAAAGGTCTCAAGGTGCTTCTCCATCTCTTCCATCCTCTTGTTAAGAATATGAACCTTCTCCTTCAAGTGCTCATTCTCTTCGTGAAGTTGAGCATTGTTGGCACTTAAGTCTTCCAACTATTCTCCATTTTCTTTACCCATGCTAAGGTTTGCATTGTTCTGTTCAAAGTTCTAGCAATTGTCATGGTCAAGAATGCAATTGCTTTGATATCATCTGATCTATAAATAATGGACTGAAGGCCCACTCAATTCACCCACATGGATCCTTTTTGGAATTACCTTACCAAATCAGTTCTCAATCTTGTATAGAGTGCTCCATCTTTCAGAGGCTACTAGGCCTTTGTCCTCTATCATATACAAGGATTTTAGATATTCTTCTCCTTCATATTCTATGTTCTTCAAATGGCTATAGGGCTTGTATATATCAACCAAATGGGATATTGATGAATAATGTAACCTAAACACAACAGTTAGTAGTCAATCAAATAAATAACATGTACCCTTAATGATTGATTATGCCAATGGGATCTTCTCGGTCTACTTTTTGTGCTCAATCCAATCCCGAGTACAATTGAGCCCTGTCTTCCATATTGATTGGTAGGATCCTTATTTTTTTCTATCCAACAAACCTTGTCTTGTAAATACAATTAGAATCTCTTCCAAGAATCAAATGAGCAACTCATTTAAAAATTTTCTCCCTAGGCCATTGTTCTTGTTCTTATTATAAGAAAAATTACATATGGCATACATATCACACATATGACATAAATTATATGTCATTGCTTAAATGGAGACACATATGGTAAGAATCACATGGATCACCTTTCTTGTGGACTAAATTGTTCCATAATATAGCACTACCAAGGATGGAATATAATGACAAGTCCTCCTAAAACAATTCGACCAACTTGCATTGAGTTGCGTAGGTAAAATGAATTCAACCTTCTTGAGTTGGGTCACCGAAGTGGAAGGTAATAAACCCAAATACAAGTGTAGTCATCTACGATGAGGGTAAGCTGATCCAAAAGAATCCAATCGACCAACAAAACAATATATCGTTGCCTGATTAGAAAGGAAATGGCCCAACCTAAATGGAATCCTCAAGAAAAATGTTATCGACCCAATAATGATTGAATCACTGAGACTAAATAGTAGTTGACCCAATGAGAAAGAAACAACCTTCTATAACACTGTGGGTAAGAAATAATGCCTAAGGAAGAGAGAGTATTCGACCATACAGATGAGTAAATCAACCAATAAGGAATTAATCACCCATGGAAAGAGAGAGAGCCCACATAGCCCACACAAGGAATCTATGGCCTGTACTGTCATCATACAAGCTGTGGGATAGAGACAACGACCTAGGGATTGAGTTATACAATATAGGAAAGTGATATTTCAACGTAGGAAAGATAAATTTGCTCAGGTAATGAAAATATAGTGTGGAGGAGTGAGAAAAACATTAACAACTCTTAAAACCAATTTAGCAATTCCCATTTTCTTGCAACAACTCCAAAATTGCAGCCATTGATTTTAGGGGCAAATCATCATAGAGTCATTGGCCTTCACAAAGAATGAATGGGAAAATGATTTTTGAGTGTTGCTATCAGAATACCATAGATAGTTCTTCATTTCCATTCATGATTCAACTACAAGTATCATTAAAACTCATATGAATCCATACATTATCCCCAAAGTGAAACAAGTAATAACTCAACACCATGAATTCATACATAGAAAAAAATCCAAACCATTCTAGAAATAATATCCAATATATTTACCCTATAAACCCAAATGGGAAAATTAGCTTCTAATGGGGGGCTCAATATTTTATTCTAGAAATCTCTAGTTACAATGCATTCTTGACTCACTATCCATTCTCATCTCCTTGGCCAAAAAGAACCCTTGAGAATGAGATTGAAGGAGGAAATAGGGATAGATAGGGGGTAGGGGGAGGGATAACAACCATGTCCCTTCATTTTCCATTCCTCAAACTTATCTCCTATATTTTTTTCCTTTACTTCTTCTTTTTTCCTCTCACATTTGTCTCATTCAACATTTACATTTACTTGTATTTTTCATAGTTTATATAAACTTCATAAATTTTTGAATTGTCTTGCAGGTACTGATTCTTACCCATTCATTGGTTCATATCCATTTCGGATCACACCTCCCCATTGAGAGGATTTTTGGTCTCCAAAATATCAAGGAAACCAATTTGGTTCAAAGTGCCTTCTCTCTAGAATGTGGTTTTGATATTGGCTCCTAGCTTCCTCTCTGAATTTGGATTTGGATCTGGTTCATGGCTTTGGATACATGTTCTAATCCCTGGATATGGATCTAGCTCTGGCTCATGGCTTTGGCTACTGGCTATGGTCCCTGGCTATGGATTTGGCTCAATTTTTATCTCACTTGTTCTCATAGCATAAGTCTTCTCACTGACTCCCAACTTTGCAATCTCTCGATCCAAACTCTACAATCAACACTCATTCCCATCTCTTTCTCTATATTCGAGACGATCCATCATGGCAGTGATGAAGCCAAGTGGAATGTCGATGTTCTTGCTCAGTGTGACCCCATTGTGATTCCACCACACAACCACTCCTCAAGAGAAGTGTGGTTGCATTCCTCCGCTAGAATAAGTTGCTTCCCATCATAGGAACAACTATTTGGTTATTGAAAATGCTTGCAAGCACATCATGAAGTTCTCAATAACTCCTCCAAAGGTTATTGTCCTCTATGCACCAACCTCTGGCACATATTCAAGAATGAATTCTTGTAATTAAAGATTTAAAAAAACCATTGGAATGTGGCTTCCCTTGTCATCAATATGTTATCCATATTGTTGGTGATGCAAACCTCTTGTGTTTTTATCTCTCTTTGGATGACTTCATCTCCTTGGACTGGAGATGTAGGAAGGTCTTCATCTTCGACGATATTCACTCCCCACTCTCTTCTCCTGGCTGGGCAATTTCTGGGGTGAAGTTCTAGATGAATCCAACAACACTTTTCTTTCCAATGTCCACTCAAATTGCAGTGGTGGAAAACGTTCTTGGCATTATGGTATGAATTTCTTGAGATAGTCTTTTTCTTCTCATGCCTTTGAGTTTTCTGTTGAATAAGATAAGTCTTCTTAGTGTTATTCCTCTAAAAGAAACATGCCTTATGGCACGTGGTTTGCTTCTCATAGCAGGATACCTCATGATGGCCTTTCTTTCTATAGCATGAGAATGCATGTGTACCAATAGTTGGTAGTGTTATGGCCCCTCTTCATGTAGAAATGACAAACAAGGAATCCCTTGTTTGAGGCCGACCTCTTAGTCTTCTTCTTCTTCTTACTTTCGTTGATCTTCTTCTTGATTTATCTAAGTACAGGTGTAGGTTGAGTCTCTAATCTATTTTCATTGTTTCCCTCCAATCCACCACAAGAAGGCTGAGGTGGTAGCAGACTTCCACCTTCACTTACCACTGTTATTTCTCTTGATGAGTAGTCCTACTTTGGCATGTCTTTAGCCTTTACAAAAATGGTCTTCATGGGCATGGGCCTATTCATTCTGCCATTAAATCTTAGGATTTCATGCTTTACCTAAAATGTAGCTATAACAGGGCCCAAGATGCCTCGTCTTCTCTTTCCTATCCCTTCTCCATGATAGCCCCTTTGATTTAGGATTTTAGAACCAATGCCTCTGCTATGATTTTCAAATTTACCAAGTTTCTCTTGAGAGAAATCCAAGGAAGGTGAGCTTACCAAAGTGGTCTCCATCATGGTGTTGGCTTTGGTAGTAAAAATGGAAAGTGGATCTACTTCTTAGTGCTCTTGAACAACTTCTTGGAGCCTTTCCAATGCCTCCTCCTTCTAACTCTTGTTTCAACTGTGCCAATATCTTAGTGGGCCTATCTTCTTTCCAAATATCCAATTGGATGACCTTCTGACCAAGGAGTACACGATATGATCTGTGCTTGTCCCAATCCACCATGACCATTGTGAGGGTGTATTGGAGTTATTCAAACTTCTTCTTTAACAATGGCATAAGTTTGGTAGAGGTCTCAAGGTGCTTCTCCTTATTTTACATCCTATTGTTGAACATTTGGACCTTCTCCTTCAAGTGCTCATTCTCTTCGTGAAGTTGAGCATTGCTAGCCCTTAAATCTTCCAACTTTTATCCGTTTTCTTTACCCATGTTGAGGTCTATAATGTTCTGTTCAAATTTCTGGCCGCTGTGATGGTCAAAAGTGCAGTTGCTCATATACCATATGATTCGTAAATGAAGGACTAATAGCACACTCGATTCACCAACACCGATCCTTTGTGAACCACCTTACCACCTCTGTTCTCAAGCTTGTACACATTGCTCTATCTTTCATAGGTTACTAGGGATTTGTCCTCTGCCTTGTACAAGGATTTCAGATATTCTTCTCCTTCTTTTATGTTCTTCAAATGGTTGTAGGGAATGTAATATATCAAGCAAATGGGATACTCATGACTAATGTAACATACGCATAGTAGTGAGAAGTCAATGTAATAAATAACATGTTCCCTTACTGATTGATTATGCTAATGGGTTCTTAGTCTATTTTTTGTGCTAAATCCAATCTTGAGTACAATTAAGCCCCGCCTTCCATATTGATTGGTAGGCTCCTTATATTTTTCTATCCAAAAAAAATTGTCTCGTAAATACAACTAGAATATCTTCCAAGAAACAAAAGAACAACTCATTTAAACAACCTCTCTCTATGCCATTGTTCTTGTTCTTATCATAATAAAAATTTACATATGGCATACATATCACACATATGACATAAATTAAATGTTATTGCGTAAGTAGAGACACAAATGGTATGCATCCCATAGATCACCTTTCTTGTGAACAAAACCATGCCAGAATATAGTACTATCAAGGATGGAATATGAAGAAAATTCAACCTTAAACAATTTGACCAACTTGCATTGAGTTGCTCAGGGGAAATACAATCGACCTGCTTGAGTGGGGTTTCCCAAGTGGAAGGTAATCAACCCAACTAAGAGTGTAGTCATCTAGGAGGAAGGTAAGTCGACCCCCCAAAATGGAAGGTAATCAACCCAACTAAGAGAGTATTCATCTAGGAGGAAGGTAAGTCGACCCAAAAAAATCCAATCGACTAGCAAATCAATCTGTCATCGCTCGGTTAGAAAGTAAATGGCCCAACCTAAATGGAATCACTCAGGAAAAATGTAATCGACCCAATTATGATGGAATCACTTATATTGAAATGTAGTGAACTCAATGAGCAAGAAACAACCTTCTACAACATTGTACAATTTGTACCACTGTCATATGACGCGTAGGTGAGAAATATCACTGAGGGAAGACAAAGTAGTTGACCAGGATTTACATTTACTTGTCCTTTACATAATTTAGATAACCTTCATAAATTGTCGAATTGTCTTGTAGGTACACCCATTCAACATTTTCATTTACTTGTTCTTTACATAGTTTAGTTAACCTTCATAAATTACCAAATTGTCTTACAGGTACTAAGTCTTACGCATTCATTGGTTTGGAGGATCAAGAAGCCCTAAATGTAGGCTTTTGTCCAAATGTAGATGTTCTAGCAAATGGAGTAAATGTGGGATAATTGAATGTGGGTGTTGAAGGTGCACCTAAAGGTGGTGTTGAAGAGCTGCCAAACACATGTATAATACGAGGTATTGCCATTTCTACCAGAATATCTCTGTAGTGTATGCAAGTAATGGAAGTGAAATTCTTTGGGAGGAGCGGTCCAATTTAGAGGTCACGGGTTCATATTCTTTTCCCTTTCTTCACAAAGAAAGATTCTTCGACGAGCGAGAGTGTGTACATGTCGAAGCTAGTGGAACAATCTAAGCATTATGACAATATGGTGGATTGTTGATTTGGAGATCCAAGATAAGGCCTGAACATGTGAAGCCGAAGAGCCGAGAAGAAACAATGGCACCCACAGTCAAGAAGAAGCCCATAGACAAGAATGTAGTCGAGAAGGAAAAATAAAAGGAGCTGATTGTTGTTGAAGATAATAAATCCATCGTTGCGAAGAAGAAATTGAAGATTGAGAAGCGATAATGCTAGGGTTTTTAATGGAAAACCGAGCAATGAATAAGATTATGGCAGGGAACACTTGAATGACATGATTACGAGAAAACCCTTCAAAAGAGAAGTGGATGAGGTAGGAGCTCATGCCAAACTATGTAGAAAAGAAGCAACAAACAACCTCTAATGTTGGATTTATGAAAAACACCAATACTTTAATACTATTTGATATTATTCAGGTTAAGAAAAAAGTAACTCGACAATATAAACCATACATAAATATAATAAAAGATGATTTTTGATTTCATCTTCCAAAAAAAGCTTATAACTTTTTATATATCTCTTAAATTAATATTTTCAATATATACCATACTCCCAAAATTCTATAACTAACACATAAAGTCAAGTAAACTCTAACTTTATACCATACTCCCAAAATTCTATATCTAACACATAGAGTCTAGTAAACTCTAACTTTTTACACCTTGGACAATCATGAATAAATCATAATGTCTTGTCTGGGCACTATTTTAATCATTGTTTTACTTTAAACCAAATTCGAATTCCAATTCATCCACCCCTTCCTTTCCGATTTTCTATTGGTCTCTTGTCAATTTTTTTCGTTTTTCACTGTATTGGTATTAAAAGTATTGCATAAATATCTGCATGTATGTTTCTTCTGACATATTTTCATTATATTGCTGTAAACATATCCAGAAGCTCTCTGTGCAAATATTATCACTGCTATCCAACCAACCATATGATCCGCAATAAAAATTCAGTCCCTTCACAGGCAACTCACGCGTTTCTCACAAAATCCAATAAAAGTAGTGCATAAATATCTGCATGTATGTTTCTTCTGACATATTTTCATTATATTGCTGTCTGAATGATCAGAAAACAAACATATCCAGAAGCTCTCTGTGCAAATATTATCACTGCTATCCAACCAACCATATGATCCGCAATAAAAATTCAGTCCCTTCACAAGCCACTCACGCGTTTCTCACAAAATCCAATAATAAGGCTGCTGCCAAAGGGCAAAAAGTACAGCAGATTCAACAGGAAAAACACAAAGGACTGAGGACTGTCTTTCTCTTTAGTGTGCCAGAACTATATAGACATGTGCGATAATTTGTAACTGGGACAAGACGAGAGTAATACAGGGTGGGATGAGCATGGTTCAACAGCATCGCATCTGCAAAAGCAGCAGTGCCAGATTTGGCGTTGACATCACTGGTTACTTTCTCCATTATCCAAAACTTTTCTGATATTCATCTTTGTAGCTTTTTTAAGTAGTAGTTTAAATGTTTTGTTTGATTTTGTCTAAAATCTGGTGATGAATGGTTGGATCTGCAGATTTGAGTGGCCAAGTTTGTATAATCTGAGTGCCTCAGAAGTTTTTCTGCACACTGAATCCATTTATGCATTCAGAAATGCAATTTAAATAACAGAAATACAATTTAAACAACAGAAAATAGTCATTTTGTCCAAATTTACATAGCGGCCAAAAAACTTAAAAGATAAAACTTTTAACCAAAACCTTTTTTTAAATTAGTCAAATTTAAATAAAAACCAGTTTAATGTTGAATGAAAGAACAATTTAAGCATGAATAAGATGTATGAATGAGATGCTGTCACCAGAATTATTGTACCAGACAATCAATCCCAATCTGTTATACAACTTAAGTTACACATCTCAAATCCACTAAACCAAAATGGATATGCACCTCAAGATTATATCCATCCCAGATCAAGAACGTCAAATCCAGACAAATAACCAACTAATTTATTTTTTTATTTCGTTTAATTCTTCTTCCTTTTCCTCTCACATTTGTCTCATTCATCTTTTACTTGTCTTTTGTCTTTTACATCATTTAGATCATCTCCATAAATAACCAATTTGTATTGTAGATACCGATTTTTATCCATTCATTAGTTCTTCAGTAGTTCGGATCCAGAAACCCCACAGACAGACAGATACACTTGTTGACCCAAACGCAGGCTTTTGTCCAAATGTAGATGTTGCACCAAATTGAGTAGATGTGGCAAAACCGAATGCGGGTGTCGAAGGCACACCAAAAGCTGGTGTCGAAGACGTGCCAAACACGTTTATAATACGATGTACTGTCATTTCTGCCACTTGAATATCTCTGCTGATTCTCTGTGGTGTATGCAAGGAATGGAAGCAAAATTCTTTGGGAGGAGCAATCCAGTTCATAGGTCACGGGTTCAGATTCTTTTCCCTTTCTTCACAATGGCAGAATCTTCGACACAGAGCAAGAGCGTGTACATGTCGAAGCTGGTGGAACAGGCCAAGCTCTACGACGATATGGTGGATTGCTGATTTGGAGATCCAAGATGGGGCCTGAACATGTAAAGCTGAAAAGCCGGGAAGAAACAATGGTGCCCAGAGACGAGAAAAAACCCTCAGAGAAGAAAGCAGCCGAGAAGGAAAAGGAGAAGAGTATTGTTGAAGATAAGAAATCGACCGTTGCGAAGAAAGCCTTGGCGGAGAAGAAGCTGAAGGCCGAGAAGCGATATTGCTAGGGTTTCTTTTTTATTGAAGACCTAGTAATGAACAGAATTATGGCAAACAACAACAATCAGAGAGTGGAAAATCTGGCCTTGAATGACATGATTAGGAGAAAAACCCTCGAAGGAGAAGTTGACAAGGTCAGAACTCATGCCAAACTATGAAAAATAAGCAATGAGCAAGCTGGAGTTATAAAAAACACTAATGCTCTTTGATATCACTGATACTGATATACTAAACACATCACTGACAGTGATATACTAAACACTAATGCTCTTTGATATCACTGATAGTGATATACTAGAGAATGAATAACTCTACATATTGAATATTTATTTATGTGAACAATACATAAATTTACATTGAATTTTTTATTTATTTTTAAAAAGTTTTTAAATGATTATTTTATATATATATATATATATATATATATATATATATATATTTTAAATAAATATTTAAAATATATCATAATTTTAATGATTGGAGATGTAGATTTGAGTGGTTAATTCTGTGAAATTGTTTTTCAACCAACAAAAATGTAAAAATACAATTTAAAGAACAAAAAATTGTGATTTTATCCAAATTTATGTCACCAATTCTAATGAAAAAAACAAAAACTTAAAACTATTAAACAATGCCATTCCAATTCATCTACCTGTTCACTAGATTATCCTTACCATTTCTCTATTGGTCTCTTGTCAATTATTTTCATCTTCCACTGTATTGGTATTAAATGTAGTGCATAAATATCTGCCATGTATGTTTCTTCTTTCTTCTGACATATTTTCATTATATTGCTGTCTGAATTGTTCAGAAAGCAAACATATCCAGAAGCTCTCTGTGCCGATATTAACACTGTTAGGCAACCAACCATATCATCTGCAATATAAATTCAGAGAGTAATTTAATAGTTTTACCTTTTGATAGTTTTAGGCTTTTTCTATTTGATTTTGGTAGAAATTCTGTGAGAAATGGTTGGATCTGCAGATTTGAGTGACTAAGTTTGTATAATCCAAATACTACAGAGATTTTTCAACAGGCTAAACCTATTTATGCATTAGGAAATGCAATCAAAACGTAGCTATTTCGTCCAGATTTACATCACTAAATTCTGACCAAAAAACCCAAAAGATAAAACGTTTAACCAACACCCAAATTAAATCCCTTCACAAACCACTCACGAGTTTCTCACACAATGCAATAAAAACACCCAAATTCAATCCCTTCACAAGCCACTCACGCGTTTCTCACACAATGCAATAAAAAGGCTGCTGCCAAAGGGCACAAGGACAGCAGATTCAACAGAAACAGGAAAAACACAAAGGACTGAGGACTGTCTTTCTCTTTATTGTGCCAAAACTATATAGACATGTGCGATAATTTGTGACTGGGACAATACAAGAGTAATGCAGGGTGTTGCTTCATGCGGAGGCAACCTCATCATCTGCTGTCTTAATTTATTTGTTATATGAAAATATATTATTGAAAAGTGAGAGGTCTGCAGGTGGGATGAGCATGGTTTAACAGCATAGCATCTGCAACAGGACTGCCAGTGCCAGCTTCAGCTTTGGCATTGACATGACTGGGTACTTTCTCTGATATCCAAAATTTCTCTGGAGTTTACAACGACGACCAATTCCAATCTGTTATGCAGCTGAAGTTACACATCTCAAATCCACAAAATCAAGGTGGATATGCACCTCAAGATTATAACCACCCCAAGATCAAGAAGCTCAAATCCAGACAGATAACCAAAACTAAATCCAGGTTTGAATTGCTTGTCTACTTCTTCTTGTACAACATCTGTGGGTACCTCTGTCAAATGCCCAATCTGTCATTGACAACCATATCCACAATTCGTTGGCCTTATCCACTATGAGTTTTCAGTACACATGTCATGATATATTGCTCTTCCTTTACCCCTCCCGCACGCTGACATTCCGATTTCTCACCATTGACGGCTTTGGCGTGCTGTATTTATCCTCGCTGTCTACGATTTCCTTTGCGTCATCACTTTTCTCTTCGCTTTGTAGTACGACGCTTCGCCGATACTAGTACGCTATTTTACAAATAAAGCAAAGTTTTTGCTAATGACAATCTCTATCGATTTAACCCACACACTGAGTGCGATCACTCCCAATTTTTTAATATGAAACACCGGAAATCCCTATGCATATTTGGTGGAATTATCACTACCGCTACGTTCATTTGCGGGGTATTGTTCTACTGCAACAAAATTAGCAGAGCAAAAACGATAAAGGAAACCCTGCTGCATGTTATAAATATTGAGTTGTAATCAATGATTTGTGAAAAAGAAATGAATAACAGATTCAAAAAAGGTATTCTGTTAAAACAGTAGTCTAGACATTCTACTTTTTGGTTGATTTTAGGTAACTTTTTCTGTTTGATTTTGCCCGAATGATGAAGGTTGGATCTGCAGATTTGAGTGTGGCTAAGTTTGTATAATTAGAGTGCCCCAGGGGTTTTTGAGCATGTTGAATCCATTTATGCATTCAGAAATGCAATTTAAATAACAGAAAATAACGATTTTGTCCAATCTGACCAAAAACCCAAAAGATAGATCGTTTAACTAAAGCCTCTTTTTAAAGGGAAAGAAATTCCTTTTAGGTAAAAAAGTTGTAGAAAAAGAAAATTGTGGTGAAATTTATGGCCACCCAAAAAATACAATGTCTATAGAGGGCATTAAAGACATTTTGTTCTATCTTTGTTTTAACAATATATTCTTGTTTTCTCCTAAGAGGTCACAAGTTCAAATCTATAGGGGTAGGATAGGGTATGTATACCTCCATAAACTTTACCACTGACTTATGTTTACACTTTTTTTTTTCATTTTTTTCAAAGTGTATTTTTAATTGACTAAAGTTCCAAGCACTTATATGAGGAAGATAAGATAGGGTGTACTCCCTTTAAATTTTAAAATTACATGTTATAAAAAACTTTTGTAATTGCTCTATATTTGTCCATGATTCTTTAGAGATGGTGCAACCTCAAATTTCACAACTATATAAGATAATAAGAGTGACAAGAGCCAAGAGCCTCAAAGAGGAGTTTCTTTCTTATGGCAAATCTAGAAGTCTCCTAATTTAAAACTATTTTCAAGACCATAATAAGCTTTCCACCCTCCATTTATCATTTTTTTAATGATATAGTTCAAATTAAGTTTTTGATGAAAACTCCAATATTCTATTGTCATACATGAAATTAATGTACAAGTGATCTTTTTGGATTTGATTATCATAACTTTTGTTTTGTCATTCATACTGATACTAAAAAAACTCTTGAGAATTTTTAATTGTTTTTCAACCTCATAAGAATTTTTCACCATAAAAATAATATCATAAACTTCATAAACCTCAAAAAGAAGAAAGATAATGACTATACTATCTAGATAATGACTATACCATCTAGAGTAATTTAGAAATTCTTAAGAATTATTTTAACTTTATTGTTCTCTAAAAGTATGAGCGAATATAATCCATTATGAATTTGACCTACCTAGATTGAAGATTTTTTATCTACTTCGAGATTTTTAGAGTCTTGCTTGGGATCTTCCAAGCCAATTACTCTAGCTTAGCTTAAGGTTTGGAAGGCTTTAACATTAGACTTATTTTTCAAGTTGTCTTGGCCAAAGTTAATAAGAATATTTTGTTGTTATATCATTGATTAGTATGGGCGAATGTAATCCATTATGAAATTGACCTACCTAATTGAAGATTTTTGATCTACTTCGAGACTTTCAGATTCTTGCTTGGGATCTTCTGAGCCAATTACTCTAGCTTAACTTAAGGTTTGGATGACTTTTTAAGGTTTGGAAGGCTTTAACATTAGACTTATTTTTCAAGTTGTCTTGGCCAAAGTTAATAATAACTTTTTGTTGTTATATCATTGATTAGTATGGGCGAATGTAATCCATTATGAATTTGACCTATGTAGATTAAATATTTTTTATCTACTTTGAGATTTTTAGACTCTTGCTAGGGATCTTCCGAGCCAATTACTCTAGCTTAGCTTAAGGTTTGGAAGGCTTTAACATTAGACTTATTTTTCAAGTTGTCTTGGCCAAAGTTAATAAGAACTTTTTGTTGTTATATCATTGATTTTTTTTAATGGGTTTCATAAATAAAAATTATAATTATGGATGTTTTTTTCTAATCATTCATTGTTCTTATATATATATTTTTTGAAATTAGATCTTGTTTAAGTGTACTTTTTAATAATGAAAGTTCTTAATAATGAGAATTTCTTCATATTTAACTCAAATAATAACCTCATATCACTTCCGAGACATCAATTTTTTTTTCACATGTTAAATTTGTGTTTGACACTTACAATAAATGAAATGAAGAAGAGCTAAAACCATAAAGAAAACTATTCTACAAGTTATAAATATTGAGCTTAAATCAATAAATGACATAAAAAAAATCAACAAAATATGTAACAAACACAACCAAATCATTTATATAACCATTACCATTTTAAATATGAGATAAACCAATTCCAAATATTGAGTTGAAATCAATAAATGACATAATGAAGAAATCAACAAAATAAAGACAACGAATTCAAATTAATTTTAAACCCGAGAAAACCTAATTTTCTAGTTAAAGATTTTAAACAAGAGAAAATCCAATTATGAAACCAACCATATGTTCTGTTGTTATTTGGCCTGTCAATGCACAAGCCACTCTCACATTTCTCACACATTCCTGTAATAATGATGTTGCCAAATGGCGGGGGGATAGAAGATTCAACATAAATATGAGGGGATTGAGGAGGGTTTTTCTCTTTGTTGTGTTGTAACTATATAAACATATGCAATAATTTGTGTTTGGGAAAAGATGAGAGTAATCTAGCGTGTTGCTTCATGTGGAGGAAATCTCATCATTTGATTTGTATCATATGTGACACCCCATATTTTAGCCTTAGGTAGTTAGAACTTTGAATTTTCTCATCATAGTAAGTCATTGCTTAGTAACTCTTTGCAACCAATGAGACTGATATAGACATGTGAGAGGTGTACATCTAGATCTATTTGTGTGTTACATAATATTTTTTTTACTAATATATGTTCATGATGATAATCATTATGTGATTTGGTCAAATATGCAAATTTAAATGTGGAATTTTAGTACAATGGACACTAGTTCAAATTTATGTTGTGAAAGTATAATAGACATGAGACATGTTGTAAATACACAAACATTTCTTAATTGAATGTCAATACAAAAATGGATGATCATATGAAATATGTGGTGTATTTGCATGGATATGAGTATTGGTGAACTAACCTGTAGGTTGATGAGTCATGTGATAGACAAATGACTATGGTGTTGAGGTAACTTGGATGTCATAGACATCAAGAATATAACATATGATACAAGTTGTACTTATTAATTAATTTATGTTTCTAAATATTGCTATGATCTGTGGTAGGTGTGGTTTTGACAGGACACACAACTTGATTAGATTGGTTGTTTTATGATGTGACTCTAAGAACAATAGCTACATGGTATGACTTGATGTAGGGTGTTGAACCTAGTTCTATGAGGAGGGGTGGTAGTATTCCCATCGTTTATTCATCGAAACCTAGAGTCGTGGGAGGGTTGTGTGAAGTTACACCACCCTAGATGTGTGATGGCAACTGCTAGTTGCCTACTGGGGAAGCTTGGTCGAGATGTATGACACTTCCACTTATGGGTTCTATCTGGAAAGGATAGGATGGAACATGGAAGATGGAAGATGGAAGTAGGAAATGATAGGATGGAACATGGAAGATGGAAGTAGGAAATGATAGGATGGAACATAAAAGTAGGTTAGGAAGGAAGGATGTGTCGATATTAGTTGAGAATACTAATTGAGGATTAGAGATGCCACTATTTTTTACTCACTTGGTTCCTACCATGTTTAAAACCCTCATTCGATTTCCTATTGATATTTTAAGTGTGATAATGAGTTATTGATGAATTGGTGTAATTTTGTTCATTAAGATTATTAAATGATGCATTACTTGATCTATTGTCCTACATGTCTTGGTGTGATCATATAGGAACTATGCAGTAGAGACAGTGGTTGTTTATCGTTAGTACATGCATGAGATATGTGTCCGCTAGCTACACACACATACCCTACACATGTACACTAGTATAATTAATTAATGTATTAATCATTAAACTAGATTATTAACTATTTAATGGAATGTTTATTGACTATGCAAATTATATTGCATACAAAATATCTAGAAGCATTAAATACCTTCTTTGACTTTGATTGATGGTTGGTATTATGAATTAAAAGAGCATGGCGGGTTGTCATGTACATTTAGGGGAAAATTGTCAAATTGCATATATTGGCTAACATGAAAAGAAAGACTTTGCATTTATTTATTATTGTTTAATGCAACTAATTTATATTTTAGTTTTATTTTAAACTTTTCCCAAAAATATAGATAAGAGAGGTTGATGGCTAATAATAAGGGTGGTTCAACAGACTTGGGGAAGGGTGTATGGAAACTTGATAAATAGGGAGAATAAGTGGTGAGGAAGGGGAGAGAGAGAGGTGAGAACATATTGAGAGGTTGGATAATTAGTAGAAGATATATTTCTTGGGATGATCTTCTTAGAGCATGTGTTCTTTTTCTTCTTGGAGTCACGGGCACAGAGGGCCAGGAAATCGAAAGGTTTCTTGGAGCTAGGAAGTCAGCTAGGCTCCTATTTGGCTGGGAGGATTCCATTGTTTCCCTTTGGGCAAGTGAAAAGTAAAGGAATGCTTGGAAGCATCTTCCTAATACACCCATGATTACATTGCAACTAACGAGCTTCGACAAATCAAGGAGGAGGTATTCTTCAGTGGTATTTTGTTATTGATATCTTTTTTATATGATTTTGTTTTAAGTTTTAAATCTTAGAATTAACATATTACTTAATTCATCATGTTATTTATATAAATCATTGAGAAAATGTAGAAGAATTGTGTAAATAAAAATTAATGTGATTATGCTAAAACAATAGTTATTGCATATGTATTTAATTAATGATTAATTGCTTTGCATCTTGTAGAGGGGTGTTACAAAAAAATGATTGACCAAATAATTCAAGAGGCACAAGGTTCTAGTACAATACAAAAATAAGATATCAATTGGGGTTTAATCAATTTGCATGTTACAAAAATCCAACATATACAAATCCACTTCATTAGTCATCAATATAGTGGATAAAGGAATCTGAATACCTCTTTGACTCAGGAACACATGCCTTGGCTTAATTCTCTTCTCTAAGCTGAAAACAAAATACTAAGGAAATCCCTTGAGATAATGAGCACTCCTACCCATTTCATGCACCAGATATTCAAGCTTGGGTTTTGTTATCCCCGATATCTAGGGATAACTAAGAGATCATGTCTCGAGGCCCACATGGTCCTAGACATGGAGTACCGAGAGCAGGAGTGACTTGAGCATGGCCCTGGAGGGCCCATCTTTCTTCTTCTCAGCCAGACTTGTCCTGT
>ML779796.1:219793-235156 GCA_009831015.1 Picea engelmannii
TGATATAAAGACTTTGTCTTTTGATCAACTTTTAGGAACGTTGACTGCATATGAAATGAGGATAGTTACAGATAAAACCACCTCTAGAGAAGCATCATTTAAAGCAGATAAGGATGAGGATTGTGAGCCTGATGAAATTGAAGCAAAATTCATGAGAAGATTAAAGAAAGGATCAGGCAAGTACCAAGGTAAGCTGCCCTTCAAATGTTTCAACTGTGGTAAGATAGGTCATTTTGCAAATAAATGTCCAAACAAGAAACATGATCAAAACTCTGAAGATGAAGAGAAGCACAAATTAAGAAGATTTTGATAAGAAGAAGAGTTTATGTGTAAACAATGATGACTCCTCAGAAGACACCGATAGTGATTCCTCATGTGAAGATAAAGTAAATGGCTTCTCGCTTATGGCCAAAGAGGATGGTGATAATGAAAGCAAGGTCAGTGATGAGAATGATGGAGAAGCTGTGGTTGATATGGAAGGAGAACTAATCAGTGCACTGGAAGAGATTGACAGACTCAGAATTAAGAACAGAAAGCAAAAACAATTGCTAATACAATTTGAGAAAGACAGTAAACAGCTAGATGAAGACTTTGCCCTGCTGAAGGTGGAATTAGAAGAGGCAAGAAAAATCGAGGATATTCTGAAAACTCAGCTATTAGAAAAGAGGGCAAGATCTGAAGCCCTAGAAGAAGAAGTAGTGAAAACTAGGAAAGAGATGGAGAAGTTTCAAGCCTTGTATAATCAAAATTTGTCAAGTATCAAAGCCTTAGAAGGATTAGCCACCATTCTGAATCAGCAAAGGAATCCAAAGCTGAAAACTGGTTTGGGTTATGAAGAGGGATCAAGTAGTGGGAAGTCAGGAAATGAAGAACCCATCAAGTTTGTCAAAAGTACAACCAATGACAATAATAATCCTGCAGAAACAAAGGAAGACAACCAGCCGCCCAGGACAAGTAAAGGAAAAAGTGTCAGGACTGAATCTGTAGAACAAAGAAATAATGCACTCCCTGCTCAAAGACATCATCAACATGAAAGAATTCGATTTTCTCAAAGAAGACAACCATTTTCCAGGTACAAAGAATTTTTCTATGGATACTGTTTCTACTGTTCTAATTTTGGTCACAAAGGTGTAAATTGTTCCTTAAGAATTAGACGTGAGCAATTAAGATTTCCAAGGAATAAATTTCTGCCACAACAAAGAATGATACAACAAAGTAACAAACCATCACATATTGCAAATTGCCAAATTAAGTCTAGAGACATGCAACTGAGGAGGTCAAGGATTAATAAACAATCAATGAGTAGACAACCTTGCAACAACAACTTTGACCTATTGAACAATGAGATTGAATGCTATAACTGTCACAACTTTGGCTACAAAGCTTCAAATTGCCATCTCAAGAATTGCAAAGCAGATCCAAGAATAAAGTTCTTAGATAGAAAGACCAACACATGGAAGAGGAAAGATAGTGAAAAATGTGGTCAAGCACTTTCAACTCAAAAACAAAAGGCCTCTGGAAATATAGACAGTGGATGTTCCAAGCACGTGACTGGAGACAAGGATAAGCTATTGTCCATAAGTAAAAGCAAAACAGGAAATGTGATCCTTGAAAATGATGAACCAGGCAAAATCAAGGATAGAGGGATGATGAGTTTGAGTAATGACAAAGGAGATGCCCAGTACGTTCTGCTTGTGGATGGTCTGAAACATAATTTGCTCAGTTCAAGTCAAAAGTGTGACAGAGGTAGTGAAGATATGCTCACATCCAAAGAATGTAAGGTAAAGGTAAACTCATGACAAATGGTGAATAACAATATAAGATCAAACAATAATGTTGATGTCAAATCCTCCTCTGCAAGTAAAGAAGAAGATTCAGATACAATAAAAGAATAATCAGCTAGCATTTATCCCACGAATGAAGTAGGAGAAGAACCATATCATAAACATGAAGCAGAAGTCTTGAAGGTTGAGAAGGAAGACACCCAAATCATGTTCTTGAGCAGATCCATGACTCTGGACAAGGTCTTGGATAGCCAGAGATCACCAAATGAAAAATCTTATATTGGACTCAACAAGGTAGAAATCAGTGCTCCTAAGAAACCTGATATATGTCCTTCATTTGTGAGAAAGAAAAGCAGGCGTGAGAGTGGGTGTAGCAATTTTCTCCTGTGATTGAATATGGACATAAAAGCCCTGGATTGAATGCATCATGGAAGAAAAATGAAAATTGTAGTAATAGAGATCGATGAGATTTAATGGGGAGATCCAAGGGCTATTTAAAAGGTACAAGTTACAATTTCACAGTGTTCAAGTAGGAAAACAACATTCTGATGTACAATATGATACACATGACATCCTGTAGAGACAACAAGAGGAAAGATATTGTCAAGGAAAGTTAACCTTTTGGGAACAAAGGGGGAAAATAGTCAGAAGCAGAGAGATAACAGTGACAGGGGGAGTCGTCCACTCATGAGAAGATTGATAAAGGAGTCTGAGTAAGAGAGGTGAGCAATTTTCAATTTTCCACAGAGGATACAGTCGAAGTTGAAGATGAACAGGTCCAAGAATCAGAAAGAGAAGACTCTGGTTTAGACACAAATATTCTGCAGGCCTCAAATGAGAGAGTCCATCCCATCAGGGGGAGTTTGCATTGATTTAATATCTGATACCTTCTAAAATACTGCAACAGCTTAGGGGGAGCATGTTCTCTTTGACATTGATGTCAAAGGGGGAGAAAAGAATCTGGGTGCCTTTGTTGCCATCAATGCCAAAGGGGGAGATTGTTGGAAATGTTTAATAGGTATCATATGCTTGTCATTGATGGCAAGTACAACAATGAAGATGGCATGAGTACAAGAAGAATGTAACAGACGGGCACCAGAAGTATTTTAGGAAGACGTTGCAGAGGAAGCCCGATAAGTTCATAAGAGATAGTGCAGAGGATTGTTGGCAGGTTATCAGGAAAAGTAATCTTGTCATTGATGGAAAGATCAGAGTATGCAGCAAAGGCAAAACAAGGACAAAGTATGCTCCGGAGGAGAAGCGCCAGTGATCGCTGGATCTCATCTTGAATTCCTGATGGCCGTTAGATCTGAATGAAGACAAAAGGAGTGCGCAGATTTGGAGGATAGATCTCAGGTGTTAGATCTGAGCACAGGGTCCGACCACTGTTGGATCGAGGAAAACCTGCACGATCTTTAAAAGTGCAAGGAGTAGAGGGCTCACAAAATCCCAAAAGCAGGAGGACCGTCCATCTCATGGGGTTATGTGGACCGTTGATCTGACTCCCTGTCGGAGTTTCGGGGATCGAGAGTTGGAGATGACAAAGAATAAAAACCACAGGAATCCTGAAATCGCAATATGCGATATTGCGATTTAATACCAGCCGTCTGATCAAGATAAGATCTAGACCGTCGATTCGACTCACGTCAACAAACCACGTCAGCTAGGAACACGTGGCACAACCAGGTAATGAAAAGTGTTAGACCGATTCAACATGGAAAGCACATGTAATTCATGAATCATGGTGACACGTGGCAGTTATTTATCACATGTGACGTCAACAAACTTACACCATGTCGAAATTTCGAGGATCGCATGTTGGAGATGTCAAAGAAACAATGCAACAGGAATCCCGATTTCGCAATATGCAAAATTGCGACTTAAATCGCAACCGTTGAATCAAGATAAAATATGGACCATTGATTCGAGTCCATGTCGGAGTTTCGAGGATCGAGTGTTGAATTTGTCAAAGAACATTCACCATAGGAATCCCGATTTCGTGATATGTGAAATTGCGATGTAATATGAGCTGTCAGATCAAGCTTTGATCTGGACTGTTAATTCCAGTTCGTGTCGGAGTTTCAGGGATCACAACATAGAGTGGAAAGTAAACAATGCAACAATAATGACGATTTCGCGATATGCGAAATTGCAATTCAATCGCCGCCGTTGAATCAAGCTCTGATTAGGACCGTTGATCCCACGCCATTTCGGGGTATCAGGGATCGTGACTTGGAGATTCGAGATGTCTCATCTCTAGACTCACGAAATGTGAAATCGCGAAAGTGCCTTATGCATAAGGTTGTGGTCATAGCCCTTGGTCACAAGAAGGGAAGGAGTCAGTCCAGATAAACTCCATTTCGGGGTTTCAGAGATCGCGACATGGAAAGTCGAGATGCCTCTTCTCCAAATTCACGAAAGGGGAATTCACGAAAAGCACTTCAAGCATAAGCGCTTGGTCTTGTCCATGGTCATATTGGGGAAGGAGATAGTGCATAAAAGTTCTGTATCGGAACATTGGAGATCGCGAAATGAAGTGTGGAGACACTCAGCACAGGATTTCCGAAATGCCGAAACCTGATGTCAATAAAGTTCATCCAACGGCGCAGATAAATTGGAATATGATCAGAAGGTTACTGTTCTTTCTCACAGTTAACCTCTCCATTATGAATCTGTTAGTGAAATGGATTCATGATTGCGAATCAGTTGGTGTTTCAGTTGCTGGGAAAATTGTCTTTCTTTTGCCTAAGGAAATGCGAAGTGGAACCGCCGTGGAAAGTGTATAAAAGAAAATAAGACAGACTGTGTGTGGTTGGTTGTTCTAGATATGAATGAAACTGAAGGAGATCGGAGGGCTACTGATGCACAACACAGTGAAACTGCCAGAAACCATTGATGGCGTCTACTAGAGAATTCGAAGAGACCCCTGTGTGATCGCCAGAGGAGATGAAGAGTCTCCAAGCTTCATCCAAGTGAAGGAAGAATATTCTTAGAAGGGATTGACATATGGATGAGCGTGGAAGCCTGTAACTGAAACAGAGAAGGTGATATCGACTGTCACAGAGAAGACGAAGAGTCTCAACTGCCAGAGAGGCTGAGGAATCTCAACATAACATCCAGTGATGCTGAACGCGTGGGAAAACAGCCAGAGAAGCTGAAGAGTTACGATGATGATCACGCAGAGAACTCGAGAGGTGGAGGATATTGGCGTGGTATCAACATGCAGAGGAATGGAGAGTATTGCATTCACAAGATGCACAGAAGCTATATATACATGGTACAGAGAAGAGAAGTGTTTGTTGTTGTTGTTGGAGTTGTTGTGGTCGCTGTGTAGAAGGATTGAAGTGTGAGCAAGGAGGCAGAGCGCAGAAGTAGAAATGCAGAGAAGAGGAAATGTGCAGTGTTTTAACATGGCACACAGAGCATAAAAAGCAGAAGAACAAATAGTGCAAGTCATGTGTGCAGAAAGGCAATGAGGCAGATAGAGCAACGAAATGCAGCAGAACAATGATGAGTCTGGTAAGCCATTGTTGAACATCATATCACTGTAATAAGTTTCAGTAGAAAAGATTTATATTTCAGGGAGGTTGGGAGGTGCTAGGGAGGATTGTTTTCCTCAGAGGTTCAAGTGGGTGCTTGAACACAGGGAGTTGTAGCTTCCATCTGGTTGCAGCCAGAGAAACCAGGGTGGCAGGGTGGTGCAAGGAAGAACTCTTGTTCTCTGTTATACAAGTTGGTGCCTGTATGATTGGAAGTTGGTGCTTCCATCCAGTTGGTGCTGGAAACACTCAGGGAGTTGGTGCTTCCTTCTAGTTGGTTCTAGAGAAACCGGGGAGTTGGTGCTTCCTTCTAGTTGGTGCTAGAGAAACCAGGGAGTTGGTGCTTCCTTCTAGTGGGTGCTAGAGAAAACAGAGAGTTGGTGCTCTCAGCAAGTAGCAGCTTGCAAAACAGAGGTTGTAGCCTCATTATGAGTTGGTGCTCATATGTATGATAATGTAAAGAATGTAACTATTAATTATCATATAAAGAAAAAGAGGTTTTTACCCTGTATGTTTTTCCTTGGGAAATATCTACCTCTGTGTTTCTCATATATGTGTGATTGATGCTGAATGTGCCATTGTTTATTTCCCTGCATTAATGTGATCATCATTCATTGTTTCTGCAAAGAGTTTAAAAGAAGCATAATTGTTTAAGCACGGTAACAACTGATTCACCCCCCCTCTCAGTTGTCCAACATGCAATCTTGTGATTTATGACCAAGATTATTGCACTTGTAACATACAATATTTTGATCCATTAATGGGTCAAATGGATTATAATTTCTGTTGATAGTTCTATGAACATTTCCATATGTACTATTTTCACCATTCATGTAGCTTCCATAGTTATTCCTTTCATTGATTCTACAATTGATTGCCTTGTGTCCAAAATTTCCACAAGTATAACAATGTCAAAGAAAGAAATTTTGATACCTAGGAGTAAGTGATATTCTTGGTAGTGTGGTCCATCTGGGTTCACGACCTAGTCTTCTGTAGTTTCCTTCATAATTATTTATTTCATACCTGATGGGAGAGGATCTTCTTGATGTCTCATTCCTTCTGAATTTTAGTCTTCTATATTGTTGTTCAACTTGTTCTGGAGTGTTGGTTTCATCATTTTCATCTTCCTTATCTTGTTTTATTGTCTTGAAACTATCATTGTATCCTAGTCTTCATTTGGAGATCTTTGATTGCTAAGGATCTCATCTAATTTTTCAGTGCTTTTTTCGAACATCTTCAACTTTTCTGTTGTCAATAGTAGCTCCCATTTTGTGTGATCCAATTCTGCTTTCAATTTCTCATAATCTTCTAATTGTTCCTTCAAGCTATTAATGGTCTTTTCAAGCTTGTAATTCTCTTCTTCAGAACTACTCAATTCACCTTTTAGTATTATGTTTGTGTTTCCAAGCTTTCTATTTTCAGTTTCAACATGCTTCAACTTTTCAATATTCTCATCTTCTTGTTCACTCTCTACATTGTCTTTGTATCCCCAAAAGAAATCAAGGTTGGTTTCTTCATCTGACTCTTCTTCACAAATGATTTCTTCTTCTTTAGAATTGTTGTGATCATTATCTTGGGTTTCTTGGGTTATGAAGAGGACTTCTCCTCCATCATTATATTCTTCATCACTGTCATCTAAGGAGATGTCATCATCCTTGGAGTAGAAGCTCTTTTTATTATTGAGACTTCTCTCTTTATAGCATCAATTTTCAACAATATGTCCTATTATACCATAGTTAAAGCATTTGAGAGGAGACTTACCTTTGTATCTTCCACTTCCCTTCTAGAACCTTCTTACAAAATTTGTTATTTCTTCATCAAGGTCGTTATCCCTGTATTTTGTATTCTTTATGGCTTTAAAGGCTGCTTCATTGTTTGGCTGGTCACTTTTTGTACCTGTTCTCATTTCATATGCTATAAGAGACCCATGTAATTCATCCATTGTCATTTTGGTCAAGTCCCTGGTTTCTTCAATGGCGGAGACCTTAGCATCATACTTCAAGAGAAGTGATCTCAACACTTTTTGTACAACCAACGATTCATCGAGATCTTCACCTAATCCTCTGATAGCATTAACAACTTCATCAACTCTAAGAAGATAGGTTGCAATATCTTCCTTTTCATTCATCTTCAAATTTTCAAATTCTGCTCTATGTCGTTGAAGCTTGACCTGCTTAACGTTTGGATCGCCTTTGTAGATACTCTTGAGTTTGTCCCATACCTCTTTAGCAGTGCTGTAGCCCATCACTTTGCTAGTAATGGTTGGTGCCAATGGTGCTATAATAACATGTCTAGTTTTTGAATTACAACTCATAATCTTATTCTCATTTGGATCGGTTGGAGCATTATTTGGGATTACATATCCATTTACAACTGAGTACCAAATGTATACTCCCAAAGTCGTTAGGTAATTTTTCACTCTATCACTCCAGTATGCATAATTTATTCCATCAAATTTTTGAATCCCATTTGAAATGTGCTCATGGTCATCCATCTTTGCTCAAGATTTTCCTTCCAGTGGTTAAACTTTTCTGAAGGCAACTTGCTCTGATACCAATTGTTGATACCGAGAGGGGGGTGAATAAGTATCAAGTAGATTTTTTTTTCTTCAACTTATACTTAAATCATTCAATTATATCCAATGAGAAATGAAAAATAGTATAAGGGTTACATCAATACACCACAATACACCATGCACAATATATGAGAAATAATCAATAGTTATTGGTTAAGGGAAGTAATGAATTCCAAAGGTAGCTACAGCTTCCAGATATAAAAGGAGGGATAAACTTACAAGAGGAAGATACAATCCTCCAATATATAGAGAGGTTTGACCTCTCCATCCTTGCCCCTTCCTTCCACCCAAGAATATATTAGAGATAATAAAACTTTACATTCAATCATCACCATCAACCAACCATCACATAGAGCTTGATAATGCTTCATGAGACTTCTTCAGCTTCTGTAATTCTTCAATTCTTGGAATACTTTGATCCTATAGATAATATTACACAATTTATTCCTTGAAAATCCTCAAAGTTTCACTCCTTGAATCCTCCCCAAAAATAAGTTATAGAAAGAATGGTAGACTTTATTCAATTCTGGTTTATTCAGGAGAGTGAACTTGTACATAATGCCTCGTGCTCAATATTTAACATCAGATTCGGAAACTCACACACAAGAAAATAAGTCCGTATTATTTCAAAAAAAAATTGTCCCGCTTCATTTGGATTCTCTATGAATAAGTTATGACTGTTTTACTCGGAACACCTTTCTACTGACTAGCTTCAGGACTGGTCAAAAACCCTATATTCCACAGAGTGTATCTCCATAATTATAGAAAATCAAGAGTTGAAAATTTTACCACATGTACCTTGATATGTCTTCTCAATACCATAGCAATTTCACCATTTGAATCATTCTAGAATTTTTTTTATAGCGAAAATGGTAATATGACCTAAAAATAACATACCTTAGAACACATCACCAAAAGACTTCATCCTCCCTTGAAATCCGGCCTTCTTTACTTCTTATTTCCTCTAAAATTTGACTTGTGTATCAAATTAATGTATAATGATATGTATTTATACCATTTATGTCACTTCCTTTTAACATTAGGTCCGACCTTACACTTTCTTATTTTGTAATTCTTTTCTTTAATTATCTTCAGGGCCTACATGTACTTCCTTCTTCAAGTCACTTCATCATCTTCAAAAATTCATTCCTCCTCAACCATGAGGATTCATGTGACATGCCACATATCACCAAAAAAAACATGATGTATACTATCCATCCATGGGTGTTTTATCTGCATGTGCATTGTCCTTCATGTACAAATACCTTTCATCAATATTGAGGTCCAAAACCCATGACTAGGGTTGACATCAATGACAACAAACAATCTTCCAACATTTATGCCACCTGTCCTCTTGATCTGATGGCTATGAATTACTTTGGGACTTTACCTAGAATCTTGTGATTTATGCCACATCTCTTCTGGATCAGATGATCCAGATTCACGTTGGACGATCCGACGTTTGTGATTTACTTCGGATGATTTGACGACTGATATCTACTTTGGATGGTCGAATGGTTGAGATTTACTTCAGCTCTCCGGCTCTCTGGACTTCTGGAGTCTCAAATCTCAACTAAAACTCTCGAACAGATTTCTCCAGAGTCCATGATCCGTCACCACACATCTACTTCGATCAACGGTCTATATCCTCTCTTCACAAACACAAATCTTCGGAGTGAAACCCTCCGGATTGTCGGATCTTCTGACACATGTCCTCAAATCAGCGGCCCTGGTCCTCTTCGAGACTTCGACCTTCGATGATTTCAAATCTCAGTTTCTCCACGCTCTGCTTCTCTGGGAGCATTTTATCTAGAGTCCGTGATATGATGACATGTGTCCTCTCGTAGATCGATGACACCCAACTACTTCGCCTATTCAGGGTTCAACTATTTCCAACTTTACTCCTTTGTTTTCTCCCCGAGTTCATGATATTTCATCACATACCCTCTGGATCTGACGGTCCAAATTCTCTTCAGTTCTTCATCTCTTCAGGCTTCGGGAGTTTCAGACTCCTATGCACTCGTTTCTCCTGGAGTGTTATCACCCAAACTTCATGGATTTTCGCCACGTGTCCCTCTACAATAGATGATTGTGATCTTCTATTTTTCAAACTCCTCACTTGGAAACCTTCGAAGTATTTATCCCTGAAGACTCTGATATATCGACCTGTATCTCCTATCAACCAACGAATAGGAAATACTTCGGGTCTTTACTCGGAGTCTACAGACTTACGCCACCTGTCCTCTAGATCCAATGATTGACGTTTACTTCGGTTGATCTAACAGTTGACATTTACTTTGGGCCTTTACTTGGAGTCTACAGACTTACACCACTGTCGCTCCTCCTCCTGATCTTATTGATCTCTTTCGACTTAGAAGATTTTCTAACTATTCAAAGGCCTCGACCTTTGCTCCTCCTACAGGTCCATTTCTTGGACTTCGTCTGCACACCTGAAAGTGCTATTTCTTCTGAGCTTGATCCCCTTGAATATTTTTCCTTCCCACACATTCCTTGTGTTTCAGGGATCTCGTCAAACTGAGATTGAAGGTCAACGGTGATTAACGGTTCACAGAAATTGCAAGGCTTCAACATGCATGCTCTTTATCAAAGAGTTCGACCTTCGCAATTTGGAAAGTGTTTGCTCAACTTGTTCTTCGCTGGAGTCATTGATCTTCTAGCCTGACGAGATGAAAGGCATTGGTAAATTGCCGGCCACGAACTAGCACTTCCGCTACTTTCACCTTCGCGCTCCGCAATTATTCCCCACCCTCTATCTCCATTCATAGATTGACGATTCACAGTGATTGCAGGGTCCCACCTCCGTAATCTAAGAAATGCTAACTCGACTCTAGTCTAACCCTAGTCATTGATCTTCCATTCCCGACGATATCAATGATGTAGGTTGATAGCGACCATGAACTAACATGTCCATTATCAGGTTCTTAAGTCATGGGTAGTTCTGGTAACTTGACTATCGTCTACCTCCTAGATCTGGCGGTCGGGACGGTTCCCGGGTAGCCTCAGATCTAAGGTTCAGAGTTAACCTCGAGACTTCGCGGATTTTACCTCTCTCATGATGAATTCGATTAGTTCGCCAAAATTGAGAATTCCAAACGACTCCAAGGTTAACTCCCACGCTCTTTCTTATATCCAACGGTCACATCGAACTATGGCTCTTTCTGAACAAATTTCGTCCATTCATCTTCCAAACAAAGGCACCTTCCCTTATTTGGATACTTGAACCTCATTGTTCTTTCTGAGGTTTGTTAGATCTGAAAGGATTAAGATCTTTGCACTCTATCTCTTGAACTTAATGCTTGGAAGAATCCTTACGCGCACCCCTTACACTCATTCCTCAACTCTAGAACTTAAGGAATTATCGGTCTCTTCCTACATCGCAGAGACCCTGTGAATATGTGCACTATCGCTCCTGAGATTTAATAGACTCCCTCCTCCAAGGGACTCAGAATGAATATGAGTTTCGACATGCGTACATGAAACTGTGCCGAAGGTCGATGAACTCACAGTTCGTGGATCTTGCTTAAGCCACCACAGGGTGCAAGCATTTACGAATACAAAACATGTCCAATCCATACTTGCTTAAATACACAATTTAAACAAGAATAAAGAGATACAATATAACCATTAAGCAAACATACACATCCCTTGGTCATTCACAGTGATCCCACTACATTACATAATTACAACTTAATTTCACAGGGTTTGAAAATACTTATCTATTACAAGTTGCATCCAACCAACTGACTGTGGGTGTGTTCCTTTCCACCCAACCATAGGCTCATAGGAATTCATTCTTATCACTCTAGCCACCCCCATGCCAAGCCATGATATCAATAGGGAATTTACGCCATCTCTCAGAGAAACTCTCTCTGTCACAGTGACCCTACAAGGTTTATCAGATGCTTCCTCAACATTAATCTCGTGTTCGGGTCCTTCAGGTCATGTTCTCGACACTTCCTTTGGGTTTGCACATCTCCCTTACAATCTTATGCTCTGGTCCCATGTCTCCTCTCTTGCTATCTCTGTATGTATCTTACCTTCCCTCCTCTGGAAGGTTTCTGACATGTCCTATTCCTTCTGTCAAAAGGAAGCTCGGTTCTATAGGTCTCTATGGTACTTCGAGCTGACATCCTTCACCTAGACCATGCTTCCATTCATGGGGGTGGTTGATGATTCAACCACTGGTCCTTTCTTTATTAATTGATTTCTTTCCTCTAGAGATATCATGGCTCGCACTTCAAGGCTTCACCCCCCAACAGTCAGTTATGGGCAGTTTAACAATAATACATTTACATTGTCCACATGCCTTAGCATGGTAATCCTATTTTATGATTAATTACAAGCTGGGGCAAACAAGGGTGTTACCATTCCCTCCCCCTTAAAGGAACACCGTCCTCAGTGTTCTATCTCAAAAACACCTGTCATGCCTTTCTTATTCAGCTGTTTCATAAATCTTGATCCTTCTTCCTCGGTCAGGTCCTTTTTCAGACCTTTAATCTTGGTCACTTTCTTTCAATAATTCTTGGACAACAAACATGTTAATTATAGTCTTATGCGAAAACATTGCAAAAAAAATTCTAGGAAAATTTCATAATCTTAGCACAATAATTATCTCCATAGTTTATGGATTTGTACCCACACGGTTGTTTTGTTATCCAGGCTCATTGTTTTTCCTTGACATACCCATTGGGTGCATGATAACCATCAATATTTGACAATAACTATCAAGGTTTCATATTCCTTGTGGTCACTCACCCTCTAGGCCCAGGCTCAGGCATCCCCTTCTATGCTATATAGTCCCTTGGGTGATCCATCTTGCCTTGCCAAGGTTTTCTCGCACAGGAAGAGCTACCCATCATGTTCATGATCCCAATCAATAGTTTACAAGAAATATTAAGGTCTCCTTTTCCTTGCAGTCACTCACCCTCCAGGCCCAGTTTCAAGCATCTCCTTCTCTACTATACAGTCCCTGGGGTGATCCATCTTGCCTTTCCAAGGTTTTATCACACATAAAGAATTCCAGAGACTTTATCGAGTCTTACAAGCAAGGCATCCCTCAGAATTTCTCTGCTAAGGTGTCCCTCCGGCTTGTGTTACCTCAACACAACATATTCTAGGCGATCATGGCTTACCACGGGGTTCTCATGGCTCAACAGTAGCCATTTTTCATGCTTTTACAGCTTGACAGCCTTTCAGCTCAGCTAAAGTTAGGGACGAAGGTTACTCTTCTTCTCTTGGCACCATAATAGATAGGGATGAAGGTTACTCTCCTTCTCCCGACACCGTAATAGATAGGGATGAAGGTTACTCTCCTTCTCCCAGCACCGCAATAGATAGGGGCGAAGGTTGCTCTCCTTCTCCCAGTACTGTAATAGATAGGGACGAAGGTTACTCTCCTTCTCCCAGCAATTCATTCTTTACACATCCAAACAAACTGTTAGTCTCTATTTCATGCGATCAGATTATACTCTTTCCCATAGTTCTCACTCGAACCCGATAGTTCATTTTCTTGTCTCTGCTCTCTTCGCAGATCTTTCCCTTTTTACCTATATCACAGGTATACAAAAATTCATGAGACATCATAAATTCTAAATTCTAAAAAAAATTCTTGTAAATCTATCACTCGCATATTTCCAAATTCCACATTTTTTTCTCATATTTGTTTCGCACAGGAACCAGATTCATAATTATGGGACTTTCCTTCCCATAGCGGTTTGGCTCAGCAGACAATTGATCTTCCTTATGGCTTACAACGCTACCATATTCAAGACTCCTTTGCTTCTTTCACTTTCAACATTCCTCAACCAAACAAATTGTTAGTTTTCATGCACATTACCTCTTCAAATTCAAGCATACTAATAGTCCAAGTCATTTTCATCTATTCAAGGATACCAAGCAAAAGGATACATCGTCGATTACCTAGGAATCATTTCAGCCTACCAAATTTTTCATAATGTAATTCAGATATCAATTGATTTTAATGAATGTGTCAAAATTCGTGGCCACATTCATACCCAATGCACCCTTGCATTTATTTTAAGTTTCCCATACTTTTCAACAAGTACTTTTCCATGGTGTGATGGAGTTTATCCAAGCTTTCCACCATATGGCTTATTTATTCTCATTCATTGTTGCAGCAGGACTATGCTTGTTTCTACATGATGATCGGGATCCCAATTCAGTACATATGGAACTACAAGTTTTACATGAATTCCTTTAAGCATTCCTCCTTCATTAATAACCAGGGTGCCAACACTCATGGCCACCCAAATTTTGTTTTCTCTAACACCTATACAATGTAAGTAGAAATGTTGGAAGGTCCTCCTTCCTCAATGGGAAATCCATTGTCTGTCCTTTATGCAAACATGCATTTCCTGGAAGCAATTCCATGCAACATGCTATCTATGAGAACTTTTATTTCCAATCGTTCCTTGATTGGTCCATGTATTCATGACATATCATTTCATGAATTCTTTTGAGGATTACAATCAGTCTTTACTACTAGAGGTTCACACCTCCATCATTCAGGTTCTCCTTCCTGAATCATACCCTACTTGGGTATCCAAGTCATACAACTGCCTTTCAACGTTCCATACATAACATTAAGACCATAAAACATTTCAGAATGGATTCTTACCCAATCCTTACATACCTTGTGCCACATAGGCATGAACAATTTTTTTATACCATTTTTGGCTGTCAGCACCCCCTATGATATTATCCCCTCAATGGTGCTTCGTGGGGACTTTTAAAGTCCTTTCAACAATATTTCAACGAAGAACCTTCTCATATTCATCCTCTGATTGAGGTTGTTCATTATTGGCAACTGTCTTTCTCAACATTTCCATTCTATTTCTTTCTACACATGACATACGTCATAAACACATTAGTCATCATGTAAATTAAAAATGCAAGTACCATAGCATTTAAATTAATAGACCATTTTCAGACATGTCCTAGCATATATGTATGCACTTCATCACATTATCCTTAATGTTTTCATGAGTGCAATACAGAAAGTTCTCAACTGTTTATGCAATAATACAGTCCTCATCACTATGGTGTCAAAACATTTACTTTCATCAGCGTACTAGCTTTCTCATCCCAGAGAAAAAACATAATACACAACAAGAAAAGAATTGAGGGCTCTCCCCTTCTTCAAATTATTTCTACATCGCCTGGGACTTTTCATCCCAACTAAGTTATTTCTAAGGCCTCATTGTCTTTTATCTGCTTTTGCAATTTACTCCCTTTTGGGATCTTCCTGCTCTTTTCCTTGAGCTACCTTGGTTAGGCCTCACCCTAACCCTTTCGGAATACAACAACATGCTTTAATAGCAAACTTTTTTTTTGTTTGTTCATAACAGATCGTGAACCTGTGCATTCTGCACATTACCATTCGGTTATCAAAATGGTTAATATTCATTTATTAGTCTTTTATTCA
>ML779796.1:235270-276173 GCA_009831015.1 Picea engelmannii
ATATATATATTCATATATATTCATATAAGCTTGTGGCTCACTGCTTAATTCTCAACAGTCATTAAGGTTGTGACTTTGTTTTCCTGACAGAGTCTTCACATAGTTCCTCCACACGGAACTCCTTCAGCATGCAACTTCCTTATTTCATATCCATCCCTATTTGTGATGTCCTCAACCTTTAGTTAGCTTCAAAAGTTTACCAAATATCCCATAAGGAATATAAACACGCATCTTTGTCATGTAACCAAATTATGTATCCATACATATTCTAGTTTTGTTAACTTACATCATACTTGTGCATCACTTGCACATTTAATATCATTCATACCTAACTAGTATTAATATCAGGCTTCATATTAGGAAGCTCCACAATGCATTAACCCATGCACTCAAGCATGATTAAGCACATATAAGTATTCATCATGCTAGCTTATTGCTTGCACTTTTTCCATGTCATTCACACACATGGAAATATCCGGCTTCTATTTACTTTTCCCAAGGATCTTCCAATCATCCTTATGATCATGTATACACATTCATGTATAAGTATGTGCATCTCTTTCACCTTTTTACCTCATGCATTCACTTGAGAGTTTAATTTCATAATTAGTGTCCTTTAGTTTGAGATTTAAGTCACTTACATGACTAATCTTGCAGTCATATCTCGTATTGATGTTTCCTTTTCTCAAGGCAATAACCAACCAGGGTCACTTTCCTCTTTATACGACAACGTCTAGCCAGAAAACCTTCTTGCCTCAACGTCCATAGGGTTTTACCCATCTCACTTTTCTCTGGTCATGAGGAGTTATATACTCTGATTTTAATATAGAGCAGTAACTATAAATGCTAGGAATCCTACCTGATCCTATCAAATTCCTTTAAGCCCACAAATGTATTAACCATTATAGAATCCACCATCATCGGTGCCTAAAGTTCCAACTGCTCGTGCTTAGAAGCAGTGTTAGGAACACCAGGTCATCCTTCCTTCGGGCTTCAGCTGCTCTTGATATAACCCTACCACCTTCAACTATCCACATTCAAGTCTTATTATAAATGTTAATTAGCATATACCTACTCTGGTAAGAGTATTTATCACTTTGACAAAGGGTTAAGGAAATTCTTCTGTTGAAATTCAACAGGAATTCCCAAAATCATAGGTTCAATCTGCAATCTTTCTCCTTAAGGAGTAAATGTAGATAATAATAACTCCTTACATGACTCGTACATGAGCCCAAATAGGCCAAGTGTTGTAACCATGCTCTGATACCAATTTGTAGCACACCCACGATGGGGCATAATTTTTTTTCTCTTTTATTAAAGGATAGATTTTCCATCCATGGTTTCTATTTTGGAAAGTTGGGGAACCATCTTGACCTCTCGGTCAAGGATCTCTAATTATGGATCCAAATGACTCTTTGAGACCTCGATGGTCTCATTCTGTAATAAAACACAAACCCTTTTGACTTCCTGGTGCAGGTTTAATGGTACCCACGACCTTCTATTTGCGCTTGCAGAATCTCTGAGTTTGGGCACTAGCCCCTTTTCTAAGTTTACGCATCTCCGATCCTTGCAATGCTATGGGACCATCGATCTCATGATCTTGACAGTTCCTCTGAAATGATGGCTCAGATCTATCCCTTTCAAAGCTGTGGATCAGATCTGACCTCTTTCAAATCAACATCTATGATTTGTTTCGGGATTCCAGACTTTGTAATTCTCAAGTCTCAAACTTTCCTTTCTTTCGTACATCAATCTTTCGGAGTCGATGATTCGCGAAAACTTGTCCTTCTCAATCAACGTCTCTACCTCTACTTCGGGGGTTTGAACTTTCAACTAGATCAATGGTCCTGTGATCCTTTTCTCGATTAATGGTCGATATTTCCTTCGGGTCTCTAGACTTCTGAGATCTCAAATATCAAACTTCACTTCCCCTTGAAGTAAGAAGATTCCTTCCGTGTGTGCACTTGAATCGTATGGTTGAGGCATGCTTCGGGTCTTTACCCAAAATCTACAGATTTATGCCACCTATCCTCTTGATCTAATGGCTATGAATTACTTTGGGACTTTACCCAGAATCCTCCGATCCGCACCACGTCTCTTCTGGATCATACAATCCAGATTCACCTCAAACAATCCGACGCTTGAGATTTACTTCAAATGATCTGATGAATGAGATCTACTTCAGATGATCAGACGTTTGAGATTTACTTCAGCTCTCTGGCTCTCTGGACTTCGAAAGTCTCAAATCTCAATTGAAACTCTCGAACATATTTCTCTAGAGTCCACGATTTGTTACCACACGTCTACTTTGATCAATGATCTATATCCACTCTCCAAAAACACAAATTTTTGGAGTGAAACCTTCGAGAGTGTCGTAACTTCTGACACCTGTCCTCCTCAAATCAATGGCCTTGGTCCTCTTCGGTACTTTGGCCTTCGACGATTTAAAATCTTAGTTTCTCCATGTTCTACCTCTCCCGGAGCATTTTATCCAGAGTCTTTGATCTGATGACATGTGTCCTCTCATAGATCGATGACTCCTAGCTACTTCGACTATGCGTGGTTCAACAATTTCTAGCTTTGCTCCCTTGTTTTCTCCTTGAGTACTTTCACACGGAGTTCATGATCTTTCACCATGTACCCTCTAATCTAACGATCCATATTCTCTTCGGTTCTTTGACTCTTTAGGATTCGCGAGTTCTAGACTCCTATGCACTCATTTCTCTCGGAGTGCTTTCACCCAAACTTCATGGATTTTCGCCATGTGTCCCTCTGCAATGGACAGTTTTGATCTTTTTTGGCCTTCGAGACTTCGGGAGTTTGTCACACTCCTCACTTGGAAACCTCCAAAGTAGTTTTCCTTGAAGAATCTAATATATCGACACGTATCTCCTGCCGGCCGATGAACAAGATCTACTTTGGGTCTTTACCCGGAGTCCACAGACTTATGCCACCTATCCTCTAGATCCAACGGCTGATGTTTACTTACGACGATATGACAATTGACGTTTACTTCGGGCCTTTACCCAGAGTCTACAAACTTACGCCATTGTCGCTCCTCCTCATGAGCTTCTTGATCCCTTCTGACTTAGAATATTTTCTAAGTGTTCAAATGCCTTGACCTTTGCTCCTCCTATGGGTCCATCTCTTGGACTTCGTCTACATGCTTGAAAGTGATATTTAATTTGAGCTTGATCCCCTTGAAGATTTATCCTTCCCACGTATTCCTTGCATTTCATGGATCTCGTCAAACTCAGATCGAAGGTCAACGATGATCAACGGTTCACAGAAATTAGAGGGCTCCAGCATCCATGCTCTTTATCAAAGAGTTCAACCTCCACAATTTGGAAAGTGCTTGCTCAACTTGGTCTTAACTGGAGTCGTTGATATTCCATCCCGACGAGATCAATGACATTGGTAAATTGTGGGCCAGGAACTAGCGCTTCCACTACTTTCACCTTCACGCTCCACAATGATTCCCCACCCTCGATCTCCATTCATAGATCGATGTTTCACAGTGATTGCGGGGTCCCACCTCCGCAATTTGAGAAGTGCTCGCCCAAATCCAGTCTAATCCTAGTCGTTGTTATTCCATTCCTGATGAGATCAACGACATAGGTTGATATCGGCCATGAACTAACATGTCCGTTATTAGGTTCTTAAGTCATGGGTAGTTTTGGTAACTTGACTATCATATACCTCCCAAATCTAGTTGTCGGGACCGTTCCTGGGCAGCCTCAGATCTAAGGTTCAGAGTTAACCTCGGGACTTCGAGGATTTTACCTATCTCATGACGAATTTGATCAGTTCGCCAAGATTGAGAAGTCCAAATGACTCCAAGGTTAAATCCCATGCTCTTTCCCGTATCCAATGGTCACATCGGACCGTGGCTCTTTCCGAACGAATTTCATCCGTTCATCTTCCAAACAAAGGCACCTTCCCTTATTTGGATACTTGAATCTCATTGTTCTTTCTGAGCTTTGTTAGCTCTGAAAGGCTTAAGATCTTTACGCACTATCTCTTGAACTTAATGCTTGGAAGAATCCTTCCACACACCCCTTACACTCATTCCTCAACTCTAGAACTTAAGGAATTATTGGTCTCTTCTTGCATCGTAGAGACCCTGTGCATATGTGCACTATCTCTCCTGAGATTTAATAGACTCCCTCCTCCAAGGGACTCATAATGACTAGGAGTGTCAACATGCATACATGAAACTGTGCCCAAGGTCGACAAACTCACAGTTCATGGATCTAGCTTAAGCCACCACCGGGCTCAAGCATTTACGAATACAAAACATGTCCAATCCATATTTTCTTAAATACACAATTTAAGCAAGAATAAAGAGATACAATATAACCATTAAGCAAAAATACACATCCCTGGGTATTCACAGTAGATCCCATTTCATTACATAATTACAACTTAATTTCACAGGGTTTGAAAATACTTATCTATTACAAGTTGCATCCAACCAACTAACTGTGAGTGTGCACCTTTCCACCCAACCATAGGCTCATAGGAATTCATTCTTAGCACTCTAGTCACTCCCGTGCCAAGCCATGATATCACTAGGGAATTTACGCCATCTCTCAGAGAAAATCTCTCTGTCACAATGACCCTGCGAGGTTTATCATATGTTTCCTCAGCATCAAGCTCACGTTTGGGTCCTTTAGGCCATGTTCTTGACACTTCCTTTGGGTTCACACATCTCCCTTACGAGCTTGTGCTCTCATCCCGTGTCTCTTCTCTTGTTGTCTTTGTATGTATCTTACATTCCCTTCTCTGGAAGGTTTCTGACCTGTCCTGTTCCTTCTGTCAGAAGGAAGCTCGGGTCTACAAGTCTCTGTGATACTTCGAGCAGACATCCTACAACTAGACCATGCTTCCATTCATGGGGGTGGTTGATGGTTCAACCATTGGTCCTTTGTTTATCAACCGACTTATTTCCTCTAGAGATATCATGGCTCATACTTCAAGGCTTCACCCCCCCAATAGTCAGTTATGGGAAGTTTAACAATAATACATTTACATTGTCCACATGCCTTAGCATGGTAATCCTATTTTATGATTAATTACAAGATGGGGGAAACAGGGTTGTTACATCACAATAATGAGACCTCTTATTATTTAAGTATCTTCAAAATTGATAAAAGTGCTTTTATTTAAGGAGAGTAGTACAAAACAAATATATACTTATTTATTTGTTTTGGATATTGTAAGAGGTATATTGATTACTTGTGATTTATGAAAGGGTTGACTTCGTGAGGAGGTCAACGAGTTGTATGCTATCTTGGTGTTCTTTTGTTATAAGTGGAGACCAATGATGGTTCCCCCACATAACTATTATGTGTTATATGTTTTAGATGAGAAGATATGTGGTTTTATACATCTCCATTTGTTCTCCCAAGAGAGGAGGTTAGATGACTATGGGTCAATTTAAGGAAACACTACCAAAATGTTGAAGAAACTGATATGGGGTGAAATACATGGAAATTTAGCTGGCTTATGAGTATAACTTATGCACATGAAACACCTATGTTGTTAAGTGTGGGTGGGAAAGAGCCTTGACCTTAGAAAGGGTGTAGTGTTGAGTTTTCCATATCAATATTGTGGATTATATTCAATTATTATTCAGGTTAGTATGGTGACATTGACAACATAGCGTTCTACCAAGTGCTTATGCTAGTTCCATGTTCCTGCAAACATTCAAGGGATATTGTAAGTGGGCCTATGTTATGAACCTAGAACTTAATTTTAGAACGATAAGTGAAATATTGTGACAATATGTTTATTTATATCATAATATGTAATGGGGAATATTAACCAATTTCTATTGTCCAACATGATGTCTAGTTAACTCGTGTTTAATTATTGTGTTGACTTAATAGTACCAGAGTAGCGGAGTTCACATATACCTTGTAATTGATTGATGAATCTAGTAAGAAGGGTGGTAAGTACCTTAATTGACACTAGTTGATTAAGAACGATGAATGAAGAGAGTGCTCGTGGAAGGAGCTGATGTGTTTTAGAGAGAACACTTTGAGAAAAGGGGTATCCCTTGGGAAATGGGAAACACTTTCGCCCATTAAATTATTTGGTAGTAGAGGTTCCAATGGAATGTCGTTGATTATTTTACATTAGTTGATTGTAAGAGGAGTGAGCTATCTAAATGGAAACTCACATCTTCAAATGCATTAATAAATCTAGCAGCTACTTACTCACGAAGAAGGATTTTTCTCTATGAAGAAACTCTTCTTATTAAAAAAAAAAACAAAAATAGATGAGGAATGATGAAAAAAGGCTTATCATTGTTAAACTACTTTCATGGTAGGGGGAAAGAACTTAAAGTGCTGGAGGTGGAGAAGAAAAGAGTTATAGGCCAAAGTTAATACGTATTAGGTAATTGTAGAGAATATAATTTTGAGAAATACAAAGTATACTTGTATAAAGAGAAGACCTTAAGGAAAAGTGACTAAATATTTTAGAATGAAACCTTAGTAAATTTATTCTTATTCTTAATATTGAAATGTTCACAAAATCACGTGTCAACATGGTTCTATTTACATATAGGCACATTAGTATAATGAATTGTTGGTAGAAAACATAAATTTCCTTGACTATGATGAAAATAATCCTATACTAAACATTTAACTTGGTCAAGATCTAATTTGTATGATTTAAGAGGAAAGTGAGATTGAGAACAATGACCGCACTATGAAGTGAGGACATCACATGAAAATCATTTAGCAATATCTTAATCAATGTTAATAAGCATGGGAAACTTTTGTGATGATGTATGTATTGTATCACTTGAGTTAAGGTGATAGTCAAGTCAATGATAATTGATTATAATTAACAAGATATATTCTAGGTGGAATTGTATGATGGACTTAATGGAATTTATAATCAAACTCAATGTGAGATTCACTTAACTAAAGAACCGATAATAAGATAAGATTCTAAATGGTTGTCAAACTAGTAGAGTATACTTTAAATATGGAAGTTAAGAAGCATAAATCTATAAGATAAGTGTGTCTTTCATTTAATTAAATTACAAGTGATAATAAAATATAGTCGAGACATAGTAAGGTGCTTGCTAAATAGGGGTAGTTTCAATCAATACATGAATAACCTCAACATGTTTTTCATCAAGTAAAGGTCTACTGGGACCATTATAGCACAAGGTTTTCTATCAAGGAAGACACATAGTAGTTGTGTCATGAATTTTCTTTATATTATGAATGACCGTAACTTCGAGACAAAGTTTCTTGAAGGGCGGGTGTATGTGACGCCCCATATTTTAGCCTTAGGTAGTTAGAACTTTGATTTTTCTCATCATAGTAAGTCATTGCTTAGTAATTGTTTGCAACTAGTGAGACTGATATAGACATGTGAGAGGTGTACATCTAGATCTATTTATGTGTAGCATAATATTGTTTTAATGATATATGTTCATGATGATCATCATTATGTGAATTGGTTAAACATGCAAATTTAAATGTGGAATTTTAGTACAATGGATACTAGTTCAAATTTATGTTGTGAATGTATAATAGACATGAGATATGTTGTAAATAAGCATACATTTCCTAATTTAACATCAATACAAAAATGGATGATCATATGAAATATGTGATGTATTTTCATGGATATGAGTATTGGTGAACTAACCTACAGGTTGATGAGCTATGTGATAGCCAAATGACTACAGTGTTGAGGTAAATTGGATGTCATAGACATCAAGAAGATAACATCTGATACATGTTGTACTTATTAATTAATTTATGTTTCGAAATATTTCTATGATCTGTGGTAGGTGTGGTTTTGACAGGACACACAACTTTCCTAGAGTGGTTGTTTTATGACGTGACTCTAAGAACACTAGTTGCATGGTATGAATTGATGTAGGGTGTTGACCCTAGTTGTATGAGGAGGGGTGGAGGTATTTCCCACCATTTATCCTTCGAAACCTAGAGTCGTGGGAGGGTTGTGTGAAGTCACTCTCCGTTAGACATGTGATGGTGACTGCTAGTTTCCTGTAGGGGAAGTTTGGTCAAGATGTATGACACTTCCTCTTACGAATTCTATCTAGAGTTAGGTCAATATAGTTGACACTCGAGCTTAGTCTAGCAGAGGAGATGATAGGATGGAAGATGGAAGTAGGTTAGGAAGGAAGGATGTGTCGATGTTAGTTGAGAATACTAATTGGGGATTAGAGATGCCACTATTTTTTACTCACTTGGTTCATACCATGTTCAATTTCCTATTGATACTTTAAGTGTGATAATGAGTTATTGATGAATTGGTGTAATTTTATTTGTTAAGATTATTAAATGATGCATTACTTGATCTATTGTCCTACATGTCTTGGTGTGATCATATAGGAACTATGCACTAGAGGCAGTGGTTGTTTATCGTTAGTACATGCACACTAGTATAATTAATTAATGTATTAATTATTAAACTAGATTTTTAACTATTTAATTGAATGTTTATTGGCTATGTAAATTATATTGCATACAAAATATCTAGAAGCATTGAATACCTTCTTTGACTTTGATTGATTGTTGGTATGATGAATTAAATGAGCATGGTGGGTTGTCATGTACATTTTGGGGAAAATTGTCAAATTGCATTTATTAGCTAGAATGAGAAGAAAGACTTTGCATTTTATTTATTGTTGTTTAATGTAAGTAATTTATTTTTTAGTTTTATTTTAAACTTTTCCCAAAAATATAGATAAGAGAGGTTGATGGATAATAATGAAGGTGGTTGAGGAGACTTGGGTAATGGTGTATGAAAAATTGATAAACAGGGAGAAGAAGTGGTGAGGAAGGGGAGAGAGAGGTGAGAACATGTTGAGATGTTGGATAATTCTTAGAAGATATATTTCTTGGGACGATCTTCTTAGAGAATATGTGCTTATTGTTCTTGGAGTCACGAGCACAAAGGGCCAAGAAACCAAAAGGTTTCTTGGAGCTAGGAAGCCAACTGGGCTCCTAGTTGGCTGGGAGGATTCTATTGTTTTCCTCTGGGCAAGTGAAAAGAAAAGGAATGCTTGAAAGCATGTTTCTAGTACACCCAGGACTACATTGCAACTAACAAGCTTCAAAAAATTAAGGAGGTATTCTTCAGTGATATTTTGTTATTGATATATTTTTTGTATGCTTCCATTTTAAGTTTTAAATATTAGAGTTAACATATTACTTAATCAATCATGTTATTTATATTTATCATTGAGCAAATGAAAATCAATGAAATTATGCTAAAAAAATCATTATTGTGTATGTATTTAATTAATGATTAATTGCTTAACATCCTGTAGAGGGGGGTTACAAGTTAAATATTTTAAACAAGAGAAAACCCAATTATGAAACCAACCATATGTTATGTTGTTCTTTGGGTTGTCAATGCACATGCCACTCTCGCATTTCTCACAGAATATAGTAATAATGTTGTTTCCAAAGGGCGGAGGGATAGAAGATTCAACAAAATTACGATGGGACTAAGGATGGTATTTCTCTTTGTTGTGTCATAACTATATATACCTATGCAATAATTTGTGTTCAGGACAAGACAAGAGTAATCTAGGGTGTTTCTCCATGCAGAGGCAATCTCATCATATGATTTATATTTATTTGCAACATACAACTATATATTGAAAAAATGAGAGGTCTACTAGTGGAAGTGGAAGCTTCATCTTTAGCTTGAACAATGACATCTGCATGAAACAACATCTTCATGAAGTTATTGGAAGTGGCTCTTGGATATACAACGCGTAAAAAAAAATTGTGCAACACAATTGTAAAGACTGCTCAGTGAAATTCTTTTTCATTGAAATCTCATGACTTACCATGCAGTTTCGAAACTGCACAAAAGAATGCGCACTGTGAAGATAACACTTAATAACATAAATTCTTGAAATAAAATTAAAATTGTTCTACTCTCATCACATAAACTCACAAACATAATAGAACTCAAAAATTCTCACAAATATGTCAACACACAAATACTTAATATATATTATCAACTAGATGTTGTGTGCTAATACATAACACAATACTATGTAGAGCTTTGACTTCAACAACTTCTGCAAACTTACAAACTCAGAGGTTGTGCTCTTAGACTTCTTCGACTCCTTGCACAACTATTCCTACTTCTAACTATCGACTATGTTCTCTCTACATATGTATTTCATCTACTTACAAAATCAAACATATATAGACTAAGAATGAGACTTCCAGTAGAAGCAAATTGACTCAAAACAATTAAGACAACAATAAATATGACTGACTCTATCTGCATAACAAATCTCAAAAAAAGATAAAAGATCAAATCATTAATAACACTCTTGCTAACACTCCTACTTGTCGTGTATGATTGTGTAACGTCTCTACTTTCCTGTGATAGACATATTCGACGTAAGTGTAAAGCTCACGAGTTATAATTAATATTTCCAACACTCCCTCTTAATTATAAGTAGTTGGAATTACAAGACACAAAAAAAATCATCAAAACTTAAATTTACATGAACTGTCAAATATCTGTGACTGGGTTGACTCCTAGGCAACTGAACAGTTTCTAAAATGCATCCCTTTCCAAATCATTTGTGAAAATATCTGCAATTTGTTCTTTAGACCTACAAAACTCTTAAGCAATTTTCTTTGTTATTCACTAATTCTATGATAAAATAATACCTTCTGTCAATGTGCTTCATTTTCTTGTGAGACAAATGATTCTTGGATAACATGATGGTGGAGTTGTTGTCACAAAAAATTGTAGTTGGTTCATGTTGTTCCTACAAAAAATATCTTAACATTCTTCTCATCCAAATTGCTTGACAAGCTACACTTGTAGTTGTGACGTACTCAACTTCAATTGAAGAAAGAATCACAATGGGCTACTTCCTTGATGCCCATGACACTATACATGTTCCAAAATGAAATGTGTACCCATAGGTACTTTTCCTGTCATCTATGCTTCCTCCATAATCACTGTCAGTATATCCAATAAATATGAAATCTTCTGAAGTAGAATACATAATTCCAAAATCTTTTGTTCCATTCAAATATCTCAAAATCATTTTTCCTACCTTCCAATGGGATTCTTTTGGAGTTTCCATGAACCTTGAAATCAAGCTCACTCCATACATAATATCATGTCATGTTGCTATCATATACATAAGGCTGCCTAACATCCTTTTAAACAAATTGGGATCCACTTTGACCCTTCATCTTCCTTGTTTAACTTCAATCATGTTATGAAAAGTGTTGGGGCTTCTTTGGAATTTATCATATTGAATCTTTTCAAAATTTCATGTGCATATTTATATTGTGAAATAAATGTACCAACTTTGGACCAGTGAACTTCAATGCCCAAAAAATATCTCATGAGCCCTAAATCAGTCATTTCAAACTCATCTTTCATGACCGACTTAAATTCTTCTATGCCAAAAATCAACTGTAAAAATAAAATCATCTACATATAAGAAAACAATTAACATATTACCTTGTTGATTTGCTTTGATGTATAGTGTTGGATCACAATCACTTCTTTGAAATCCATTCTGAGTGAGATACGAATCTATGTGACTTTACCAAGCCTTGGGAGATTTATTTAATCCATACAATGCCTTCAATCTGTATACTTTGTTTCCTTGGCCTTGAATCTCGTAGCCTTGTGGTTGTTCCACACATACTTCTTCTTCTAAATGTCCATTCAAAAATGATGACTTTATATCCATTTGATAAACAAGCCATTTATTCTGTGCATCAATGGCCAACACAGTCCCAATTGTGTCCATGCATATAACTGGTGCAAATGTTTCATTGAAATCTATTTGATGTTTTTCTGTAAAAACCCTTGCAACTGGCCTTGCCTTGTGCTTCTACACATTTCCTTTTGCATATTACTTGATTTTATATATACACTTGACACTTATCAGATCCTTGTCTTCAGGTACATACACAAATTTCCATGTTTGATTATTCTCTATGCATCTGATTTATTCATCCATGGCTTGTGCCCATACATCATCCTTGACAACTTCTTCAAAAGTTAAGTGAACATATATTTGTGAAAATAGAGCAAAGAATGGAAATGAATTTGTTGTGTCAACATTATAGATGTCGCACATAATTCTTGTCTTCCTTGGTAACAAACTTGCTAATTTCAGATCTCGTGATGTAGAACTACTTGGACTACTTGCTGGAGTTTTTTTTTTCTCTAGGTGCAGATTGTGCACCTACAGATATCACTAGATTAGTTTGTGTTGCAATTTGTGTCGCAGTTCTAGGAGTGGAAGGAACTGCGCACTAACTTATAATTGGTGTTTGAACCACTTCATCCTCTATTTAATCATGCTCAATAACATCAATAATTCTGACTATCATTTCTATGCTTCCATCCCATGCTTCATTCTCCACAAATTGAACATTGTGATTGATTATAACTTTCCTTGCAATATAGGATCATGCAATTTTTATGCTTTTGTATCTTCAGAGTATCTGAAAAATATACATTTTTTTCCTTTGTTGTCTAGCTTCTTTCTCACCTCATATGGAACATGTGTGTATGCAACACAGCCAAAAGTTTTTAAGTCTGCAACAATATGCTTCATACCTGTCTAGGCTTCTTGAGGAACTTTGTTTCTCACACTCTTTGTCAGACATATGTTCATGATGTATACTAGAGTTGTTACTGCCTCATCCCAATACTCATTTGACAAATGTTTGGTTTGCAACATACTGCACGTCATTTCCATGATGGTTTGATTCTTCCTCTCCATGACACCATTATGTTGTGGTGTATACCGCATAGTGAATTGCTTGTAAATGCCATGAACTTTACAATTTTTTTTAAATTCTCTTGAAACATATTCACCTCCGATGTCATTGTTGGTTGTGGAGCTTGATTATCTTCCTATTTCATAGGTCTTTATTTTTCAGCCATGTTTATATCCCATGAAGACTGCACATCCAATAATATTGTACACCCCTCCAGATGTGGGTGTTGAAGGGGGGCCTTGCCCCCCTGCGGGGTTCAATGGGGTTTGGGGGAGAATCCCCCAAAGGAAAAATTGGATTGTTAAGATGGATTAATAAGTTAGTTGTTTAGGTTAGGAGTTAGGTTAGTGATGTTTATTTCAATAAAAATTGAAAAGGGATTGTTAAAATACCCTTTGTTCAATTAAATTTGGACATTTTTACCTTAGAAAATAAGACGATGGTGTAAAAGTGGGAAAGGGTAAGCTTAGCACTACCCATTGTATCATTTTATCCTAAGTTTTCTTATGGATAATACTCTTTTTCATGTAGTGACTAAAATATTCACAAGTTTCATTGGCAACATCTAGCAGTGCCCAGATCGACGGTCCTCAGAGTATTTTGAACCCCCCCGACCTTTCTACCCTTAATAGTGGGGGGGGTTCTGGAAAAGTGGTTTCCCCGTGCGGGCCCCACCTTATGTGTCACTCTCTCTGCATTTCGGATCCCCCCCAACTCAATTATGCTTACCACCTACCCCCACCCTCTGGAATCCTGCCAAACCACTACCCAATACTGCCCACCTCATTATGCCACCATACCCCACTATCACTTCTCACACATCACACCCCAAATACATGTTAGCCAATCAATTCCCTCCCCGTGACCATTAATCACCCTGTCATCTCCTCGTGCCATAAAAAACACCTCCATTGCACTATAAAACCTCGTTTCTTCACCCCTGTGACACTATTTGTCGATGCATACACTGTGTATACCACGCCAAATCTAGCTTTCAAGACAAATGCCACAAAGGTTCACGGTCAACAGGATAAATTAACATGAGTAAATTAGAGTCCTCCATTAACCCACCTTAAAACTCTATTCGTCATGGCCCCCAAATCCAAATCCACTGAAACATTTGAAAATTCGATTCGTCCCCCTCCTGTCGACCTGGATCACATTCCTCTGGCAGATAAAGACTACAAGATTGCAGAGCTGAAGTGTGAATTTGACTTCTCTGAATTACACTTCTAGACAAAATATATCTTCCCGGATTAGAGCGATGAAATTGAACTCTAGGAGTCCAATTTTCCTCTGTCCATGTTCCCTCAGACCTTCCACTTCCTTGAATTTTCTCTGAAATTCCAAGCCCATTATCTTCTCGGCCAAAGGGCCGTAGTTTCCTCTTCCGGCGAAACTATGTTCACCATTACCCCCGAATCCATTAATAAGATGCTAGAGATCCCAAAAAATGACTCTGCAATCCCTTTTTCTGTTGAAGCCCTGAATGACCTCTACCAGAAGCTCTCTTTCCCCCAAAGAGCCCAGATTTTTGAGATCTTTCTGCCAAAAGACGCTTAGTTGCCCAAGAAAATTCCTCCCTATCCATCCTCCATTTTCTTTGTTAGGGCCAACCATATTATTTCTATCCTCTTTTACCTGTTAGGATATGTTTTCAGACGAATGGGTAGATGAACCTATCTAATGTTTTTTGTCCATTTTTCCACAGAAGAAAAAGGTATAGTTCAATTTGATTTCAGTCAGTTTTTGGCTGAAAACCTACATGATCAGTTTTTCATGTTTTCAACAGAAGGAATGTTCAAATTTTCCTCACTGCTAGTGTATCTATTCTTGTTTTTTCATTCAGACAACTTTGCATGTGCTTTTCATAAATTGGATCAGGAAGGAAACCCACAGCCAATGACTTCATGGACCTCACAAGTGAGGAAAAATTCAACTGAATTCAACTTCAAGGAGTTCATTGACCATTTTTATCACCCAGTATTGAGCAGCAAAATAGAGCCAAGAATCAAGGAAGAAGTTCAAAGAATCCTTCACCTCTCTGATCGATCCAAAATAGGAGATTGATATCTATATAAAAACCACACTTAAATAAGAGTGTATGGATGTGAGCTTCCACCATACAGACTGCCAAAATATCTCCATGCAAGGATCTTTGCATTGGAATACATCAGGAAGATGGTGAACTCTGATGATATCCATTTTGTTTCAGTAAAAAAGAAACAATAACTCAGAATCAAGACCCAAATTGGCTCTTTCATATGCAACAACAAAGCTGCAGAAGAAGAGGCAGACAACCTATTGAAGTAGATGAGTTTTACTAAGAGTTTCACATGGAATTATGACCCATTTGGTATCATCTCAGAGCTCAGGGTCAAGAAATGGAGCACTCATGCTCACACATAGAATCTAGAGGTAGAAAAATATATGAACCAGACATAATGGAAAGAGAACACTTTGTTGGAAATAGAAGAACAACCTCCCCCTGTCACTGCTTCACATACCAACACACCTCAAATAAAAACATAAAAGAGAGAAAGGAAATAAGTTTCCCCATCAGACACATAGGTGTCAGCTGAAGACTTCCAAGTCTACAGAAAAAAGGCACAACCAGTCACACATCAGACTTGCTCAAAGAAGGAGAAATACATTCCACCATAGTCATGAAGGGACCACATTCCTCAACCTTTCCGGACAGTCAGTTCATAGTGTCCACATCTTCATCTAAAAAACAAACAAACACTACTATGCCAGCTAAATCATCCCATGAGCAAATAAAGTTAAATATCTTTGACAAGTACAAACATATTAAATAGAGGAATGGACTCCTAAACAACAACACATATGCTCAGTTTTGGAAGAGGACATCTACTACCCAACATAGACTACTATCAGCATTTGACACAAATAAAGGAAGAATGAAAATGGCATTCCTACAAGCACATGTTCTTCATCTCAAGATAGTTGTTGACTAAAAGAAAACTTCCTTTGAGTTTGATGTGAAGGAGGTCCATCCAGTGTACCAAATGGACATGCACAGGAAAACATGGGAGATGATTTTGTCCACCTTGACGAACACTTAATTGACTGCTTCAAAATTGCAGGTGTCTCTGAATAACATCTAATCCCAATTGAAGCTAGATAAAATCTCCTCTTTGGCCAAGGACAACAAGGTCAAATCACTAGAAGAGTTAGTGTTGAAGATTGGGTATGACCCATCAAATGTGAAGGAAACTAAGGAATTATTGAAAAAGAAGAATGTTGATATATCATCCTTGAGAAAGAAACTGAAACTTCCAGCTACTGAAGATTCACAAGAAAAAGAGGTGGCTAAAACCAAAGGACGCAAAGAGGAGATGTTGAATCTTATCATGGAACATATTGCAAAAATAAGAGAGATGGAAGAAGAGATGGAAAAATTGATAAACGAGAAAGAACAGAGCTTGTAGATGGCCATTATCCCACTAGAGGCAATCCCTCTGACAAAATTAAGAACAACAAAATCAATTACATCAGTAGAGATTCCATCAGCTATCCCAGTGCAAGTTCCATATGCATCTTAGAAACTTGTGAAGTCTATGGAAGACATGTCCCTTCAAGGGGAGGATATCATAAAATTGCAAGAAGAAGTAAAAAACATCCAAGAATTGAAGTCTATGTTCCAAACCAGTTATCATGCAGAAATGCATAAGTCTCAGAGACTTACTCAACAACTAAAACAGCTACAAAAAGATACTGTCATGGCAAAGATATACAAAAATAGATGAGATATACAAAAAGTTACGCAAGATTTCCATCCCAGGTAAAAAGAGATGGGAAGATCTATGTTCTTTACTTGAGTAAGATATTTTTGAGGTTCGAGTCAGCATGGATTAGTAAGCCAAGTCAAATATATCAATCACCAACTACTTCCACAAAATCAACACCAAAGATCCGAGCAAATCATCAAAATTCCTATTTTTTGTAATTTGAGATCTAATTAGTTAGATATTTCCTCCAGAATATCCTAGTCATTTATGATATGATCAAATGTACATATTTGTATAAATGATTCTTCCTTCGAAGTATTGAGGGTTGATTTTTTCATCCAAGTGTTATTTTGTAAACTTTACAAAGGATTGACTAGTAATAAAACATGCTTGTTCACATGATTCTTGTGTCAGATTGTTGGTGATGTCTCTCTTTCTTTGTTGAATGTTTTCTTCTTCTCTGTGATCATTTATGTATTTCAATTTCTAATCATTAAAAGGAAGTCAATAGAACATAATTTATCTTGTATACTTTGTCTCTGGTGTTTTAATGATCTATATGTTTTCATCTAAAATTGAGTAAGGGAATTCTTAATTTCTCCTTTGCATAGTGGACTCTCATATATTTTATGTATTATTCACCTCATTTAATCTCAATATATCCAACAGTCTTACTACCCCTCCCTATGAAGAAAACCTCATAAAAAGTTGAATCTAATCCTCATCTTTAATACAGACCCCATAGCCCAATGGAAAATTAATGCATTCTTTCAACCAACTATTACAAACAAACAAACAAATCCTAACTTTCATGACTATCCTAACATTTAAAAACTTAAACAAATATAAATCTTACAGAGAGATCCCTCTCTGAAGCTGGCAGGGCTAGATCCCAGATTCAAAAGTGGTTTTGATAGTTACCTCTATCAATTTCTTCTACCCTTTAACAACCTCTGGGAATTACAAAGTGATAACATAGTGGCGACCATACTAGGGAACTGAACAAATTTTCCAACTTTATGAATTGTCTTCCCTAGAAAATAAAACTTTATTTCTCAACAATCAAAGATCTAAATTTCAAGAGATAAATGTTTAGAGGTTGTTAAAATTTGTAAATAATTAATTAGGTTTCTAAAGTTTAAGTTCCGGATCCAAAAAGAATTCATACTAGATATCACCCTGATCCAGAACCTATAAAAGTAGTAGATAGCCCAAAAACATTAATTAGAAAAAGAATTACAACATAAAGTCAAGGGAGTAGTAGTCCTCTTCCTAGGGCCACCTCTCTTCTAGAGAAGTTTGTCACAATCCAAGACATCCAGTTTGATCTACCTTTTGAGCATAGCCTTTTGATGACCAAATATGATATCTTTGTGGATGAAACAGTTTTAGATCAAGCTATTCTCCAAACTAGAATCCTAGAAATAATCTCTCCTGGAATGGATTTTGATCCACAAATCCTTCAAGATTTTGAGAAATTACAAGATCTAGCATCGGACCTTGACCAAGCTTTTCATAAATCCTACATTCAACAGTCTTTTGAACTTTCTACCCTTTCCATCTCTGCATCTTATATTAATCCTCAAGTAACTCATCCTATATCTTCCAGTCCTGCCTCTTCCACATCTTCTATCACTTCTCCAGCAACCATACAGGTTACCACACAACCCACTATAAGAGTTCCTTATATCCAACCTTATCCACCAATCATGGATGCAAGATCTGCTCCCCTTGTTTTGGTAGCTACCTTACACAATATGCCCCAAAATTATTGATCCAGATGGATATCAGTGGCCACCCACCTTTTCCAACTAGCCCAAAACAGTTTTGTGACATTTTTGGCAATTTACTATTTTTAACAGTTTTTACTTCTGGGGCCATTTTGAGGGCCTAAATGAAGGTTTTTCGGTATCAAGCTCCTCAATTATATTCAAAGAATGATTGAGTCCCAAAAATGAATCTCATTGACGATACCTTTCCAACGGGCTATCACACACCTAAAACGAAGATCGTATGCAAAAGTTATGACCCCGTGAAGTTGATGTACTAGCTTACCCAAACGGGGCCCACATGACTTTTGGCGCTTCATCTCCTAGGGTTAGGTTTTTGGCATTCTTTATTATTGTAAAAAAGGCCTTCAGAGCCTCATTGTAACCTTCTTCTTGTGAATGCGCACTGTCGTCACATCTCTTCTCAAAGATAAGCCACCACCATTCCAACAAGCTTGTTTCCGCTGCATTTTACAGTTTCAACTTATTTCGTTATTGAATAGAAAACCAGTTTTACTGTATCTCTGTTATTTTGTGTTAAGCACCTGTTAATAATATGTATTCATTTCATTCTTCTCATAAAATCTATATCAATGGTATCAGAGCGGTCTTCTCCTTGTCGTCTTAATGCATGTCCCCAACGAGGTCGGGGTACAAAGAGTTGGGTCTTGAGCTTGTTTCTCTTGAGGACAAAAGTTCTTGCATGCCCAAGTGACCTCCCATGGCAGGAGAAAATAAATATGGTGGGACAGGAGATCCTTTCAAACTGTTGATTGAGGAATCCCTCATGCAAAAGAGGAACGAGATGATGGATAGTTTCGCGCAAATCCTTCGGCGACTACCAACAGGTGACGCATCTTCTTCGAACGGAGGCGCCGCCCCATTCAAGGTAAAAATAAACTTTGATATTCCTATATTTGAACATCAGATAGATGCAGATGCTATAGACAAGTGGTTGAATCTACTAGAAGTTTATTTTTCTGTTCATAAATTTTTGAATAGAGAAAATATTACTTTTCTGCTCCTCAAAGTCGTTCCCCATGTCAAAGATTGGTTGGAAACTTTCTGTGAGCTAAAGGAAATAGAGGAAACCTCATTATTTTCAATCACGACCACCTGGGAATCCTTCAAGGATGTTATTAAGGAACAATACTACCCTATCGGAAGTTATGACGACCTGTATACCAAATGGACCACACTGCGGCAAGAAAGAGACCAAGCAGTGCCAGATGTCACAAATATCTTCCATACCTTGCACACCAAGTTGGGTATCAAAGATTCAGAGCGACATCTAGTGATAAAGTATCACAGTGCTCTACATAGATACATCTAGAATGAAATGAAATTTCTAGACATCTCATGCTTGGGCGCGGCCTACCGATATGCCGTCAAAATCGAGTAGAAGCTCAAACAAAAGACGCGAAAATTTGGGCCTGAGAACCCCTCACAACAAAAGCCAAGAAAGGGCAGCCCCAACCCACCGAGCAAAGGACAGATCAAAGATGGACAATATCAAGACAACTAGTACAAGACACAAGCAAAGAAGGACACCGAAAAGACAAAGAAAGATACCGGGAAGTGGTGTGACTTCCATAAGAGCCCTTGGCATAACACTGCTGACTGTCGCTCAAAGCAGTCGCTGGTGGCCGAAGTGAAAGCCTCTGAAATAGATGCAGATTTTGACTCCAAGATAGAACCAGAAAGGGGAAGATGGATCATTGACGCAAAACCCAGTGCCACCGTTGCTACCACCAAGCTCTAGCCTGGTGAACCAGATGAACCAGAAGAAGGAGAGTGCCTCTTCCATTCACAGATGTGGGTAAAAGGCACCCTGCTGCACTTCATCGTTGATAGCAGTAGCTAGAAGAACCTCATCTCAGAAGAGGTCATCAAGCGACTGGCCCTACCAACAATGATGCACCCACAACCCTACACCATTGGATGGCTCCGCCAAGGCAGCGATCTCCGTGTCAGGCAATAATGTCGACTGTTGTATGGCATCAAGCCCTTCAAAGACGAGGTATTGTGTGATGTTGCTCCTCTCGAAGTTTGTGATGTTATTTTGGGCCAACCTTATTTATGGAAACGTCATGTTGTATATGAGTCTAGGACTCGTAGTGTTATTATTACTTTGAACAAGAAATTGTACAGGATACCCGAGGCAGTCCCACCTAGTGCTATTTCCTTGATTTCTGCTAAGCAATGCAGGAAGGTCAGTTCTCAGACGAGGAAGTGTGTCTTCTTCATGATTCACTCTTAGAATAAGCAAAATATCACAACCACATCCAGGATCTCTGTCACCAACCTCTCCATACAGTAGAAGCAAGTAGATAAGGTCGTGGAAGAATACTTGGATATCTTCTCCTCACCTACAGGGGTACCTCTACACTGCCAGATCAAGCACCCCATCAATCTGACCCCCGACGCACAGCTGCCCAATGGGCCAGTCTATCGTCGCTCTTTGTTAGAGAATGAGGAGATCAAGAGACAGATCCAAGAACTACTCCACAAGTGGCATATCCACCCCAGCTCATCACATTGCAGGATCCCAATCGTGCTGGTACAGAAGAAAGATGGAACCTGGCGACTCAGTATTGATTACCAACAATAAGAGTTTGACGATTTGAAGCAGCGCTTGTGCTCAGCCCCAATACTTTCACTACCAGACCTACAACATCCCTTTGAGATCGAGAAAGATGCTTCAGACTATGCTATGGGTTCCATCCTCACTCAGCATGGCCACCCCGTGGCCTATCATAGTGAGACACTGTTAGATACTGTCCGTAAGTACCCTACTTATGACAAAGAAATGTACTCCATTGTGCAAGCATGCCGCTAGTGGAGACATTACATTCTTGGAAACGAGACAGTCATCCATATTGATCATAAGCCACTGCAGTTCAGGTAGACACAAGGAAAACTGCAAAATGACCGCCATCAAAATTGGTCCACATACTTGCAGCAATTCCACCTCAACATCAAGTATAAAATAGGAAGCACCAATCGCGTCATTGATTGCCTTAGCAGACCGCCAGTCGTGGAACTCACCACGGTGCTAGACTCTTACAGCCACGAGACATCTGGATGGCCCCAACTCTATGAGACAGACCCTGACTTCGCCACCACCTACCAAATGTTGGGTGCAAATGCAGTTGTCAATAATTTCCATCTTCAGGATGGGTTGTTGTGTCGTCTGGGCCATATCTGTGTTCCATCAAGTGAGCGAGCGAAGCTGATCTAGGAATCCCACTACAGTCTTGTGGCAGGACACTTCATCATCAAAAAGACAGTGACAATGCTATAAAAACATTTCTGCTGGCCGAAACTTCGATAGGAGGTCGAAAAGTATATTAGGTCCTTCATTGCCTGCGCTATTGCCAAACTGGCCACTAAGAAACAGGGCTTGTACACCCCTCTTCCTACTCCTGACAGGCCATGGGAATCCATCTCAATGGACTACATGTCAGGCCTCCCATCCACCAAGAGGGGAAATGACTGTGTTTTTGTGGTTGTTTATCTCTTTTCTAAGATGGCGATTCTGGTTGCCTACAAGAAGAGCATCACAGCAGAGGCCACTACCAAGATCTTCTTTGAACGAGTCTGGGTACATTTTGGAATCCCAAAAACCATTGTCTTAGATCAGGATAGTCGATTTCTTAGCACATTTTGGTCGAGCCTCTGGTCATTGCTGGACACCAAGCTCACCAAATGCACGACCTTCCACCCCCAGATAAATGGCCAAACCGAGGTTTTAAATTGAATGATTTTGCATATCCTTCGCATGTATAATTCAAAGAACCCTTGCACATGGGATGAGAACCTTCCCTATGTCCAACATAGCTACAACCGAGCCTTGCATAGTTCAACTGGCCACAACCCCTTTCAAGTGGGGTTAGGATTCCAACCATTGGGTCCCATAGATGTTGCAATTCCCCTTGCAGTCACCTCGACTGACTCATCTCCTGCTCCAACTGAAGATGACAAAGCCACCCGGTTCATTGAACGGATACATCACATCCGCCAAGAAGTTCAGGATATCCTACAGAAGTCCAATGACAAGTACAAACAGCGCCATGATCAACATCAGGTGCTGCATAAGTTTCAGGTGGGTGACAAAGTTTGGTTGCACTTGCAAAAAGAACGCCTTACAGGACCCCATCGGAAGCTTCGCCCACTCCATTATGGACCGTACACTATCACCAAGGATATGGGGGATAATTCTTTTGAGCTCAACATTCCTCCTTTCCTTGGCCTGGACCCAGTGTTCAATGTGGATCTCCTTCGCCCTTATTTCCCACCATTATTGGACACCTCAGAAGTAGCAGAACAATTGACACCAACCAAGATCAACCCTAAATGAATACAATAGGAATCCAATGATTAGATTGTGGACATACAGATCAAGGGCACTTGACAACAAAGGATCCATCTTTATCGAGTCGTCAAAGCAGGGCAGCTCCTGCACCAAGGCAAGTGGCTCACCTGGGGCCAAATTCAGCAGAAATTTCCTCATCTAATGGGGCACCTCAACGCAATGGAGACCATTTATTTTTAAGGAAGGAGGATTGATCCATATGGATATCGGTGGCCACCCACCTTTTCCAACTGGCTCAAAACAGTTTTCTGACATTTTTGGCAATTTACTATTTTTAGCAGTTTTTACTTCTGGGGCCATTTTGAGGGCCTAAATGAATGTTTTTCCTTATAGAGCTCCTCAATGATACCCGCAGGCATGATTGATCCCCCAAAATGAATCTCCTCAATGATACCTTTCCAATGGGCTATCACACGCATAAAACGAATATCGTATGCAAAAGTTACGACCCCGGGTAGTTGATGTACTAGCTTACCCAAACGGGGCCCACATGACTTTTGACGCTTCATCTCCTAGGGTTAGGTTTTTGGATGTCTAGGGTTTTTTTCATTCTTTCTTATTGTAAAAAAGGCCTTCAAATCCTCATTGTAACCTTCTTCTTGTGAATGCGCGCTGCCGTCACATCTCTTCTCAGAGATAAGCTGCCACCATTCCAGCAAGCTTGTTTCCGCTGCATTTTACAGTTTCAGCTTATTTCGTTATTGAATAGAAATCCAATTTTACTGTATCTCTTTTATTTTGTGTTAAGCACCTGTTAATAATCTTTATTCATTTTTTTCTGCTCATAAAATCGGGATCAATGGTATCAGAGCGGTTTGCTCCTTGTAATCTTAATGCATGTCCCCAACGAGGTCGGGGTACAAAGAGTTGGGTCTCGAGCTTGTTTCTCTTGAGGAAAAAATATCTCGCACACCCAAGCGACCTCCCATGGCAGGAGAAAATAAATATGGAGAGATAGGAGATCCTTTCAAACTGTTGATTGAGAAAGCCCTCACGCAACAAAGGAATGAGATGATGGATAGTTTCGTGCAAATCCTTTGGTGACTACCAACAAGCGACGCACCTTCTTCGAACGGAGGCGCCGCCCCCTTCAAGGTACAAATAAACTTTGATGTTCCTATATTTGAAGGTCATATAGATGCAAATGCTGTAGAAAAGTGGTTGAATCTACTAGAAGGGTATTTTTCTGTTCATAAATTTTCGAATAGAGAAAAGATTACTTTTGCGCTCCTCAAAGCAATACCCCATGTCAAAGATTGGTGGGAAACTTTCTGTGAGAAAAAGGAAATAGAGGAAACCTCATTATTTTTAGTCACATTCACCTAGAAATCCTTCAGGGATGTTATTAAAGAACAATACTACCCTGTCAGAAGTTATGACGACCTGTATACCAAATGGACCACACTGCGGCAAGAAAGAGACCAAGCATTGTCAGATTTCACAAATATCTTCCATACCTTGCGCAACAAGTTGGGTATCAAATATTCGGAGTGACATATGGTGCTCAAGTATCCTCATTCTCTGCATAGATACATCTAGACCGAAATGGAATTTCTGAACATCTCATCCTTGGGCACGACCTACCGATATGACGTCAAAATCGAGTAGAAGTTCAAACAAAAGACATGGAAATTTGGGCCTAGGAACCCCTCACAACAAAAGCCAGGAAAGGGTGGCCCCAACCCACTGAGCAAAGGAAAAATCAAAGATGGATAGTATCAAGACAGCCAGTACAAGCCACAAGAAAGGAAGGACACTGTAAAGACAAAGAAAGATACTGGAAAGTGGTGCGACTTCCATAAGAGCCCTTGGCATAACACTGTTGATTGTCGCTCAAAGTAGTTGCTGGTGGCCAAAGTGAAAGCCTCTGAATTAGATGCAGATTATGACTCCAAGATAGAACCAGAAAGGGGAAGACAGATCATTGACGTGGAACCTAGTGCCATCGTTGCTACCACCAAGCTCCAACCTAGTGAACCAGACGAGCCAGAAGAAGGAGAGTGCCTCTTCCATTCATAGATGTGGGTAAAAGGCACCCTGCTGCACTTCATCATTGATAGTGGTAGCTAGAATAACCTCATCTCAGCAGAGGTCATCAATCAGCTGGCCCTGCCAACAATGCCACACCCACAACCCTACACTATTGGATGGCTCTGCCAAGGAAGTGATATTCGTGTCAGCCAACAGTGTCGACTGTTGTATGGCATCAAGCCCTTCAAAGATGATGTATTGTGTGATGTTTCTCCTCTCGAAGTTTGTGATGTTCTTTTGGGCCAACCTTATTTATGGAAACGTCATGCTGTATATGAGTCTAGGACTCGTAGTGTTATTATTACTTTGAACAGGAAATTGTACAGGATACCCGAGGCAGTCCCACCTAGTGTGATTTCCCTGATCTCTGCAAAGCAATGCAGGAAGGTCATCTCTCAAATGGGGAAGTTTGTCTTCTTCGTGATTCTCTCTCAGAATAAGCAAAATATCGCAGCCACATCCAGGGTCTCTGCGGCTGACCTCTCCACACAACAGAAGCAAGTAGATAAGGTCGTGGAAGAATACTCAGATATCTTCTCCTCACCTACAAATATACCTCTGCACTGCTAGGTCAAGCACCCCATCGATTTGACCCCCGACGCACCACTGCCCAATGGGCCAGTCTATCATCGCTCATTGTTAGAGAATGAGGAGATCAAGAGACAGATCCAAGAACTTCTCCACAAGGGGAACATTCGCCTCAGATCACACCTTGCAAGAGCCCAATCGTGCTAGTACAGAAGAAGATGGAACTTGACGACTCTATATTGATTACCGGGCTTTAAATAAAATCACTATCAGAAACCGGTACCTAATTCCCTGAATCGATGACCTCCTTGATCAACTCACGAGAGACAAATACTTTAGTAAGATTGATCTGAAGTCTGGCTACCACTAGGTCCTGATAGAACATACAGATGTATGGAAGACCACCTTCAAGTCAAAGGAAGGAATTTTTGAATGGTTGGTCATGCCCTTTGGTTTGACAAATGCTCAAGCCACTTTCATGAGGATGATGGATAATATCCTGTGACCATTCACCAATATGTTTGTAGTGGTGTATCTGGATGACATTCTAATTTACAACAAGACTTGGGTCGAACACTTGTAGCATATTCAGTAGGTTCTGCACACCCTGTGGCAGCACAAGCTATACGCCAACCTAGAAAAATTCTCCTTTGGCATGGACAGGGTCCATTACCTGGGATACATCATTGATCAGCATGGTGTACATGTGGATCCAGCCAAGATCCAATTCATTCGTGACTGTCCAACCCCAACAACACTCACTAAGCTTCGGAGCTTCTTGGGACTTGCTAATTTCTACCGCAGGTTCATGTTGGGTTTCTCCCATATTGCATGGGCCCTCAGCCAAATAAACATGGGTGGTGGTAAGGCGAAATTTCCGTGGGGTCGGTCCCAACAACAAGCGCTTCAGACTATGCTGTAGGCACCGTTCTCACTCAGCATGGCCACCCCATGGCCTATGATAATGAGACACTATTAGATACTGCCCATAAGTACCCTACTTACGACAAAGAAATGTACTCCATTGTGCAAGCATGCCGCCAATGGAGACATTACATTCTTGGGAAGGAGACAGTCATCCACACTGATCATAAGCCACTGCAGTTCATGCAGACACAAGGAAAACTGCAAAATGACCACCATCAAAAGTGGTCCACATACTTGCAGCAATTCCTCCTCAACATCAAGTATAAAACATGAAGCACCAATCGCATCACTGATTGCCTCAACAGACCACCAGTCATGACACTGACCATGGTGCTAGACTCTTGCGGCCATGAGACATTTGGATGGCCCCAACTCTATGAGATAGACCCTGACTTCGCCATCACCTACCAAATGTTGGGTGCAAATGCAGTTGTCAATGATTTCCATCTTCAAGATGGGTTGTTGTGTCGTTTGGGCAATATATGTGTTCCATCAAGTGAGCGAGCGAAGTTGATCTGGGAAGCCCACTACAATTGGGTGGCAGGACACTTCGGCGTCAAAAAGACAGTGGCAATGCTACATAAACATTTCTACTGGTCGAAACTTTGACAAGAGGTCGGAAAGTATATCAGGTCCTGTACTGCCTGCACTATTGCCAAACTGACCACTAAGAAACAGGGCTTGTACACCCATCTTCCTACTCCTGACAGGCCATGGGAATTCATCTCAATGGACTACATGTAGGGCCTCCCATCCATCAAGCGGGGAAATGACTGTGTTTTTGTGGTTGTTGTTCGCTTTTCTAAGATGGTGATTATGGTTTCCTGCAAGAAGAGCATCACAGCAGAGGCCACTGCCAAGCTCTTCTTTGAACGAGTCTGGGTACATTTTGGAATCCCACAAAACATTATCTCAAATCGGGATAGTCGATTTCTTAGCACATTCTGGTTGAGCCTCTGGTCACTGCTGGACACCGAGCTCACCAAATCCATGGCCTTCCACCCCTGAACAGATGGCCAAACCGAGGTTGTAAATCGAGTGATTGTGCATATCCTTCTCATGTATAATTCAAAGAACCCTCGCACATGGGATGAGAGCCTTCCCTATGTCCAACATAGCTACAATCGAGCCTTGCATAGCTCAATCGGCCATAGCCCCTTTGAAGTGGGGTTGGGATTCCAACCATTAGGTCCCATAGATGTTGCACTTCCCCTTGTGGTCACCTCAACTGACTCATCTCTTGCTCCAACTGAAGCTAACAAAGCCAACCGGTTCATTGTCAGGATCCAGTACATCTGCCAACAAGTTCAGGATATCCTACAGAAGTCCAATGACAAGTACATACAACACCATGATCAACATCGGGTGTTGCATAAGTTTTAGGTGGGCAACAAAGTTTGGTTGCACTTGCAGAAAGAACATCTTACAGGACCCCATCGGAAGCTTCACCCACTCCATTATGGACCGTACACTATCACCAAGGCCATGGGGGATAATGATTTTGAGCTCAATATTCTTCCTTTCCTTGGCCTGCACCCAATGTTCAACGTGGATCTCCTTCACCCTTATTTCCCACCATTATTGGACACCTCAGAAATAGCAGAACAACTAACACCAACCAAGCTCAACCCCGAATGCATACAATAGGAATCCAATGATCAGATTGTGGACAGACAAATCAAGGGCACTCGACAATAAAGCATCCATCTTTATCGAGTCGTCAAAGCAGGGCAACTCCTGCACCAAGCCAAGTGGCTCACCCGGGGCCAAATTCAGCAGAAATTTCCTCATCTAATGGGGCACCTCAATGCAATGGATACCATTGATTCCTAAGGAGGGAGGATTTATGTAGATGGATATTGGTGGCCACCCACCTTTTCCAACTGGCTCAAAATAGTTTTCTGAAATTTGTTGGCAATTTACTATTTTTAGTAGTTTTTACTTCTAGGGCCATTTTGAGGGCCTAAATGAAGGTTTTTAGGGATATATATTCTCAATGATGGTGGAAAGAATGATTGGTCCCCCAAAATGAATCTCCTTGATGATACCTTTCCAACGGGCTATCACACGCCTAAAACAGAGATCGTATGCAAACGTTACGACCCCGGGAAGTTGATGTACTAGCTTACCCAAACAGGGCCCACATGACTTTTGGCGCTTCATCTCCTAGGGTTACGTTTTTGGATGTCTAGGATTTTTGGCATTCTTGCTTATTGTAAAAAAGGCCTTCAAAGCCTCATTGTAACCTTATTCTTGCGAATGTTTGTTTTCGTCACATCTCTTCTCAAAGATAAGCCGCCACCATTGCAGCAAGCTTGTTTCCACTGCATTTTACAGTTTCAACTTATTTCGTTATTGAATAGAAAACCAGTTTTACTGTATCTCTGTTATTTTGTGTTAACCACCTGTTAATAATCTGTATTCATTTCGTTCTACTCATAAAATCTGGATCAGTGGTATTAGAGCGGTCTGCTCCTTGTTGTCTTAATGCATGTCCCCAACGAGGTCGGGGTACAAAGACTTGGGTCTCAAGCTTGTTTCTCATGAGGACAAAAGCTCTCGCATGCCCAAGCGACCTCCCATGGCAGGAGAAAAGAAATATGGTGGGACAAGAGATCCTTTCAAACTGTTGATTGAGGAAGTGCTCACGCAACAGAGGAATGAGATGATGGATAGTTTCGCGCAAATCCTTCGGCGACTACCAACAGGCGATGCATCTTCTTCGAACGGAATGCATCTTCTTCGAACGGAGGCACTGCCCCCTTCAAGGTACAAATAAACTTTGATATTCCTATATTTGAAGGTCAGATAGACATAGATGTTGTAGACAAGTGGTTGAATCTACTAGAAGGGTATTTTTTTGTTCATAAATTTTCAAAGAGAGAAAAGATTACTTTTGCGCTCGTCAAAGCCGTTCCCCATGTCAAAGATTGGTGGGAAACTTTCTGTGAGAAAAAGGAAACAGAGTAAACCTCATTATTTTCAGTCACGGCCACTTGGGAATCCTTTAGGGATGCTATTAAAGAACAATACTACCCTGTCAGAAGTTATGACGACCTGTATACCTAATGGACCACACTGCAGCAAGAAAGAGACCAAGCAGTGCCAGATTTCACAAATATCTTCCACACCTTGCGCACCAAGTTGGGTATCAAATATTCAGAGCAACATATGGTGCTCAAGTATAGTGGTTCTCTGCATAGATACATCCAGACCGAAATGGAATTTTTTGACATCTCATCCTTGGGTGTGACCTACCGATATGCCGTCAAAATCAAGAAGAAGCTCAAACAAAAGACACGACAATTTGGGCCTGGGAACCCCTCACAACAAAAGCCAGGAAAGGGTGGCCCCAACCCACCGAACAAAGGAAAGAGCAAAGATGGATAGTATCAAGACAACCAGTACAAGCTGCAAGCAAAGAAGGACACCAGAAAGACAAAGAAAGATATCGGGAAGTGGTGCGACTTCAATAAGAGCCCTTGGCATAACACTACTGACTTTCACTCAAAGCAGTCACAGGTGGCCGAAGTGAAAGCCTCTGAATCAGATGTTGATTTTGACTCTGAGATAGAACCAGAAAGGGGAAGACGGATCATTGACATGGAACCCAGTGCCACCAAGCTCCAGCCTAGTGAACAGAATGAGCCAAAAGAAGGAGAGCGCCTCTTCCATTCATATATGTGGGTAAAAGGCACCCCGCTGCACTTCATCGTTGATAGCGGTAGCCAGAAGAACCTCATCTCAATAGAGGTCGTCAAGCAGCTGGCCCTACCAACAACGCTGCACCCACAACCCTACACCATTGGATGGCTCCGCCAAGGAAGCTATCTCTGCGTCAGGCAACAATGTCGACTGTCGTACGACATCAAGCCCTTCAAAGATGAGGTATTGTGTGATGTTGCTCCTCTCAAAGTTTGTGATGTTCTTTTGGGCCAACCTTATTTATGGAAACGTCATGTTGTATATGAGTCTAGGACTCATAGTGTTATTATTACTTTGAATAGGAAATTGTAAAGGATACCCGAGGCAGTCCCACCTAGTGTTATTTCCTTGATCTCTGCTAAGCAATGCAGGAAGGTCATCTCTTAGACGAGGAAGTTTGTCTTCTTCATGATTCTCTCTCAGAATAAGCGAAAGATTGCAGCCACATCTAGGGTCTCTTCGACCGACCTTTCCACATAGCAGAAGCAAGTAGATAAGGTTGTGGATGAATACTCGTATATCTTCTCCTCACCTATAGGGGTACCTCTGCACTTCTAGGTCAAGCACCCCATCGATCTGACCCCAGGCACCGCTGCCCCATGGGACAGTCTATCATCGCTCTTTGTTAGAGAATAAGGAGATCAAGAGACAGATCCAAGAACTGCTCCACAAGGGGCACATCCGCCCCAGCTCATCACCTTGCGGAAGCCTAATCATGCTGGTATGAAAGAAAGATGGAATGTAATGACTCTGTATTGATTACCGATATCTGAATAAAATCACTGTCAGAAATCGTTACCCGATTCCCTGAATCGATGACCTCCTTGATCAAGTCACGGGGGCCAAATACTTCAGTAATATTGATCTGAAGTCTGGCTATCACCAGGTCCCGATAGAACATACAGATGCATGGAAGACCACATTCAAATCAAAGGAAGAACTTTTTGAATGGTTGGTCATGCCCTTTGGTTTGAAAAATGCTCCAACCACTTTCATGAGGATGATGGACGACATCCTGCGACGATTCACCAATACGTTTGTAGTGGTGTATTTGGATGACATTCTAATTTACAGCAAGACTTGGGCCGAACACTTTCAGCATATTCAGCAGGTTCTGCACACCCTGCGGTAGCACAAGCTATATGCCAACCTGGAAAATGATCCTTCGGCATGGACAAGGTCCATTACTTGGGCTACATCATTGATCAACATGGTGTACATGTGGATCCAGCCAAGATCCAATTCATCCGTGACTGGCCAGTCCCAACAACACTCACTGAGCTTCGGAGATTCTTGGGACTTGCTAATTTCTACCACAGGTTCATGTTGGGTTTCTCCCATATTGCATGGGCCCTCATCCAAATAAACAGGGGTGGTGGTAAGGCGAAATTTGCATGGGGTCGGTCCCAACAACAAGCGTTTGATGATTTGAAGCAGCGCTTGTGCTCAGGCCCATTACTTTCACTACCAGACCTGCAACACCCCTTTGAGATCAAGACAGATGCTTTAGACTATGTCGTGGGTGTCATCCTCACTCAGCATGGCCACCCCATGGCCTATCATAGTGAGACACTGTCAGATACTGTTCGTAAGTACCCTACTTACAACAAAGAAATGTACTCCATTGTGCAAGCATGCCGCCAGTGGAGACATTACATTCTTGGGAAGGAGACATTCATCCACACTGATCATAAGCCATTGCAGTTCATGCAGACACAGGGAAAACTGCAAAATGACCGCCATCAAAAGTGGTCCACATACTTGCAGCAATTCCACCTCAACATCAAGTATAAAATAGGAAGCACCAATTGCATCACTGATTGCCTCAACAGACCACCGGTCACGACACTCACCACGGTGCTAGACTCTTGCAGCCATGAGATATCTAGATGGCTCCAACTCTATGAGACAGACGCTGACTTCGCCACCACCTACCAAATGTTGGGTGCAAATGCAGATGTCAATAATTTCCGTCTTCAGGATGGGTTGTTGTGTCATCTAGGCCATATCTATGTTCCATCAAGTGAGCGAGTGAAGCTGATCTGGGAATCCCACTACAGTCAGGTGGCAGGACACTTCGGCGTCAAAAAGACAGTGGAGATGCTACAGAAACATTTCTACTAGCCAAAACTTCGACAGGAGGTCGACAAGTATATCAGGTCCTGCACTGCCTGTGCTATTGCCAAACTGACCACTAAGAAACAGGGCTTGTACACTCCTCTTCCTACTCCTGACAGGCCATGGGAATTCATCTCAATGGACTACATGTCGGGCCTCCCATCCACCAAGCGGGGAAATGACTGTGTTTTTGTGGTTGTTGATCGCTTTTCTAAAATGGCGATTCTAGTTGCCTGCAAGAAGAGCATCACAATAGAGGCCACTGCCAAGCTCTTCTTTGAACAAGTCTGGGTACATTTTAGAATCCCACAAACCATTGTCTCAGATTGGGATAGTCGATTTCTTAGCACATTCTGGTCGAGCCTCTGGTCATTGCTGGACACCAAGCTCACCAAATCCATTGCCTTCCACCCCCAGACAAATGGCCAAACTGAGGTTGTAAATCGAATGATTGTGCATATCCTTCGCATGTATAATTCAAAGAACCCTCACACATGGGATGAGAGCCTTCCCTATGTCCATCATAGCTACAATCGATCCTTGCATAGCTCAACCAACCACAACCCCTTTCAAGTGGGGTTAGGATTCCAACCATTGGATCCCGTAGATGTTGCACTTCCCCTTACAGTCACCTCGATGGCCTCATCTCTTGCTCCAACTGAAGCTGACAAAGCCACCCAGTTTATTGAGAGGATCCAACACATCCTCCAACAGGTTCAGGATATCCTACAAAAGTCCAATGACAAGTACAAACAACGCCATGATCAACATCGGGTGTCGCATAAGTTTCAGGTGGGTGACAAAGTTTTTGGATGTCTAGGGTTTTTGGCATGATTGTTTATTGTAAAAAAGGCCTTTAGAGCCTCATTATAACCTTCTTCTTGCGAATGCGTGCTGTCGTCACATCTGTTCTCAGAGATAAGCCGCCACCATTCCTGCAAGCTTGTTTCTGCTGCATTTTACAGTTTCATCTTATTTCATTATTGAATAGAAAACCAGTTTTTACTGTATCTCTGTTATTTTGTGTTAAGCACCTGTTAATAATCTGTATTCATTTCGTTCTTCTCATAAAATCTAGATCAATTACCATACTAGGATTTCTCAGTTTGATGGCACTAGAATACTGAATGCACAACAACATGTTGACAAAATGAATGACTTCTTTGATTTACAATAAGTAGATGAGGCAGATGCCCAAATGAGACTCTTTGCACAAAGTTTAACTGGTGATGTTAAGAAATGGTTCAAAGCCTTACCAGCTGCTAGCATGATTAATATTGCTGCCTTACATCAGTCTTTTCTCAATAGATGGGAACTAAAGAAAGATCCCCTCCAAATTTTATCTGAATATGAAAGTATCAAAAGAAACCAAGGGGAAAATGTACAAGACTATTACACTCACTTTAACAATATTTATAATGAAATTCCAACTAACATCAAACCTCCTCAAGGATTAGATTTGATCAGGTTCCCCGATGGTTTTGATGCTGACATGTCCTACCAATTGAAAGAAAGAAACCCTACAACTATAGAAGATATGAAAAATTGTGTTGTGAGTGTTGAGGAAAATTTGTTGGTTAAGAGAGCTAGGCAAAGAACATAAAGGAGAGTAACCATCAAGGAAGAACCATCCACTTCCACTGCAGATGCCAAAATAGATTCCTTAGTCATAACTATGGAAAAAATGATGGAAAGATTAGAAATCACTGACAGGAACCCACCTAGAGAAAATCAACCTCGTCCTCATATCAGAAATACTAATTTCAGGAGAAATCCTCCCCGAATCAGAGAAAGAGAACCTAGAGAACAAAGAGAATAAAGAGGTCTCGATCAACATATTAGACCACCTTTCCAAGAAAACTATGTTGATGAGGGGGAAGAAACGATTGAGGGACTTGATGATGTTCACATTAATCTTATGGGAATAAATGACAATGATTCTATTTTTCTTACCCAAGAAGAATAAGATATTTTTCTCCTTTCACAGACTGAAGTTGATGAGGAAGAATCAGAACAACAAGCTTTTGAAAATGCAATAATGGAATTTCATAAGCAATACAACTTTAGAATCAATAAGTGTAATGATAATCCAACCAAGAAAGCTTCTAACTTTAAGAAGACATCAGATACACCTGCCAAGAAAGTTCCTAAAAAGAAAAAACTCAGAGGTCCCAACAAAAAGAACATCAGACTCTGTACCAAAGAAAACTCAAACTAATGTTCCCTCCATCAGTCAGCCCAAAGATACTACACATAAGAATGTGGTTGAGAAATCAGATCTTCCTAGTCAAAACAAAATTCCTACCACATTCAGTCTGGAAAGTGAATTGGCTAAACTCAAAATACATATTCTTCTTTCAAAATTAATGAACAAGAATGCTTACAGATCACAAGTGATAAAAGCTCTGAACATAGAACCAGGAGTGGGTACAAACATAGTGAACATTTCTAATTATCAACCAGAGTTGTTGTTTGGGCCTGAAGTGGAAGGAAAAGTTTAAAGTGGTTATGTTCCTCCTTTTTGCATTAGCTTAAATATTCATGATAAGACTTTGCACAATGCTATGCTAGATTCTGGTGCTTCTCACAACCTTATACCTAACGCTGTGATGGAAAAATTGGGACTTGATATCACCAGGTCTTACAAGGATTTATACTCTTTTGATTTAAGTAAAGTTAAATGCATAGGTCTGATCAAAGATTTGTGTATTACTTTGGCACAAATCCCAGCCAAAAGCATGGTAATGGACATTGTTGTTGCAAACATACCTCCAAAGTATGGCATGTTGTTGTCTCGGTCATGGGGAGCCAAATTACAGGGTACCCTACAACTGGACATGTCTTATGCCACGATTCCATTATTTGATCAGCAGAGAAGACTATACAAGGAGACATTGATGAAATGCATGGTCAATAGTTAAGAGAAGCCACATAACTACCCCTTATATTCTGTCCATTCTGATCTTGACTATTTTATTTTATATAATGATGGAGACATGGAAAGACAAATTGCAAACTTGGAAGATGATGTTTATAACTTGGAGGAAAGCAAAGCAACCCTTGAAGAACATAAAAAAATGATAATACAATCTTATGAACCAACATAACCTCTGTGGAATTTAGATTTTGATGGTGCTGTCAGTAAGGAAGGATCTGGAGTTGGAGCGTGGGTTTTCAATTCAAAAGCAAGATATATAGAAAGTCATTCCTACAAATTAAATTTTCAGTGTACGAACAATATAGCCGAGTATGAAGCATTAATGCTAGGTCTAAAATTGTTAAAAAATCTTGGTGCCAAGATAATTTCAATAAGGGGTGATTATGAAATTATCATAAAACAGATCAAAGGTGAGTATTCTACCAAAAACCCAAGAATGAGGGCCTATAGAAATGTTGTTCTAGATTTCTTGCAATGCTTTACTAAATATGATTTGCATGTGATTCCCAGAGGACAAAACATACTTGTTGATGGGATGGCTACCACAAAAACCACTTGTAAGATATTTTTTCATCCTAATCCCCAATATACAGTTGAGGTGAAATGTTGATCCAAAAAGGATCCAGAGAAGGCTAATAACAACTCAGAATGCATAGAGGCAACTCAGGACACTTAGAATGGCTTTAGTAGACAGAGAAAGGGAAAAAAATTCAAAGTTCCCAAAACTCAGTGAAAAGGGCATGACCACGAAGAGCACATCACAATATTTCTAACGAAGAAGATGGCTCGTCAAACGGAGTTACGTATCAAAATTTGTAAGCAGTCAAAGATCAGGTCAAACTTGGTCAAAAGTCAAAAAGTCAAGGTGACACATGGCACGCCCGTACAACTGAGTTGGCATGGGATGACATGGAAATGTAGACACATGGACAAATTGAGTGATGAAAAGAGTCAATTTCATGGACAAATTATAGGGTGCCACGTGACCTAGTCATGGGCTGCTAGGTGGCACCCCTCCAATGGTTAGTTTGTGTAAATGTTATATGACTCCATAGGAGTCAAAATCATGACCTCCGTTAGCCCAAAGGCCCCACTCCTCCACGCTAGCCAACATTCCATTACAAGTTTCTTATTTGTAATGTGGCTAGAATATTATTTAAGTTTAAGATTTGGTATGGGCACCAAAGAAAAGGAGCTAGGCCTTTGTCCCAACCCCTGGTTATATGTGTTACACCATGCGACCACAATTTATTCCAACTCCACATTTTAGTAGCATATTCTGCTATATTTATCCTATCCACCAAACTTAACCACTGCCAGAATCTCTGCCATCAGTTTAGTAGCGCACCAAAATTGTATGCTAAAAAAGGGAGGCCCATGGGATTTGACTCTGGGACCTTCGCTAACTAAGCACCTAAACTTAGCCTCCATAACTTCCTCATCAATGCACAACTTCCTGTGAAATAGTATATAAGTAGGCCCTCGGTCAGTGTTTTGGGACAGAGCATGAGAGAGGAGTTTGAGCACACAGGTACAGATTTGTATGGATTGGGGCATGCTTTTCGAGATTTATCAATCATTTATTGCAGAGGTAGTGACATGCAAACCGAGGCAAGGGTGCCTCTTGGGCCAAAAAGTGTCAGACTCAGATTGAGGCATAGAGGTAGTCATTTTTAGGTAAAACGACGCCACAAACGCAATGGTGGTGTTATTTTTCTGATCTAAGCAAAGCTTCTATAGCTTAACTCCATAATGAGGTATACCTATGTATTTTTCCCAATTCTTCTGTGGAGTTAATAAAAAGACCTACCTATTTGAGAGCAGGACCCAGAGACATAGTCCACCAGGGACAGACTCCGTTATCAAGTTATTTTTTTTCATATTGTATGCTTATGTCTCTTTCCTGATGAGCTTTTCCTTCTTTATGGTGTACTTTTGTTTATGCTCATTTTATGCAATTATTTAATAAGTCACCTGATGAAAAGATCCCAGATCAAATGCAAACCTGTTGTCCTAGATAATATCAGGTATTAACAAGTTTTTGGTAATGATGAACATATTAATGATTTTATGCAATCAAAAAATGAGTTTGAATATGAAAATATTGACTTAGATAGTGATGATGAAAGTGTAAATAAGATAGATTTAGAAGAAATAAATGAAAAAGAAGAAAATTCAGATTTTTTGCAACTAAAGGATAATATTCTGCCTAGAGGATTAGTCCCATTGGAAGAATTGTTTGATTTTGATGATGTCGCCAAAAAACCAAAAATTGAACCTACTAGAAAGGACGTTGAGGACTGTAAAATAGGAACTGAAAAGGAACAAAAAATGATTAAATTATCCAAATCTTTACCTCCTGCTCAAAAACAAAAATATATAGAATTGTTCAAAAAAATTGTAGATGTTTTTGCATGGATATATGAAGATATAAAATCCTATGACACTAGAATTATACAACACAAAATTCCCATAAAAAAAGATCATAATCCTTTCAAACAAAAACTTAGAAGAATTAACGCAAAGTTGATGCCTCTAATTGAAAAGGAAATAAAGAAAATGTATGATGCTAAAATCATTGTCCCGTTAAGGTCCCTATTTTGTAGAAGGTAGTTGGATCCAGTAGAATTTCTTTGTTAGATGTATTTTCTGGTTACAACCAAGTGTTAGTCCACCCTGATGATCAAGAAAAAACAATGTTTACTACACCTTGGGGCACTTTCATGTATGCCTTTTGGTTTGATGAATGTTGGGGCCACATTTCAGAGAGAAATGGACATTTATTTTGTGGATGAACTTGGAAGATTCATTTTCATATACCTACATGACAAAATTATTTTTTCAAAAACAAATGAAGAGCACGTACTCCACCTTAGAAAAGTTTTTGAAAAATGTAGGAGATTCGTAATATCACTAAGTCCCAAAAAACTCAGTTTGTTCTAGAGGAAGGTAAACTATTAGGAAACATAATATCTAAAGATGGAATCAAAATAGATCCTAGTAGAATTGAAGCCATTCAAAAAATAGATCATCCCATAAAGATAAAAGAGTTGCAGTCTTTCCTAGGCAAAATAAAATTTCTAAGAAGATTTATCCCTAACTTGGTATAACTTCTGAGAAACATAACACGCATGTTCAAAAAAGATACAAAAATAAAATGGACCATAGAAGAAAAACATTCCTTTGATTAGGTGAAAAAGGCCTTAACACAAGCCCTTGTTCTTATCAGTCCTGATTATACAAAATATTTCCTCCTATTCTCTTTTGCCTCTGAGAATACCATTGCAGTAGTTCTTTTGTAGAAGAACAATAAAGGTGATGAACAACCTATTGCTTTTTTCAGTAAATCCTTGAGAGATGTTGCATTGAATTATAACATCATGGAAAAGAAATATTTTGCTTTGGTAAAATGAATTAAAGATTTTAGAGTATATATTCTCCACTCACATATTATTGCTTATGTCCCTAGTGCTATGGTGAAAGCTATTCTGACTCAAGACAATCCAGATGGCAGAAGGGGTAAATGGATTGTTGTGATCCTTGAATATGATATTGAGATCAAGCCAACCAAGCTTATCAAGGGTCAAGGATTAGCCAAATTAATGGTTGAGTCCAACTTTCATTCTTTGGATATTAATTTTCTAGCTGCAATTGATGAACAAGAAGAGCAGACGACTCCCCAAGTTAAAGTGGTTTTCTCAAACTCTCCCTAGTATGCAGACCTTATTTTTGTTTTACATCATCTAGAAGCTTCTCTTGGTTTGACTAAAGCTAAAGCTAGATTTTTGAAACTCAAAGCTTTGAAGTATTGCATTTTAAATGGCAATATGTATTGGAAAGATGTTGGAGGTATTCTACTAAATTGTTTGTTGAAAGATGAAGTTGATAAAGCTTTGCAGGAATTCCATGAAGGATACTGTGGTGGACATCTGAATTAGAAGACCAATACCAATAAAATTCTTAGAGTTGGTTTCTATTGGCCAACTTTATTTGCAGATGTCCACAAGAAAGTGACCTCATGTCATAAATGTCAGATATTTGAAGGCGAAAGGAAACTTTTGCCTTTACCCTTGAAGCCAATTTCAATGGAATCTCCATTTCAACAATGGGGTTTGGATTTTATTGGAGAAATTCACCCACCTTCATGAGGCCAGCACAAGTGGATTCTCACAGCCATTGATTATTTCACCAAGTGGATTGAAGTTGTACCCACCAGGCAAGCCACTGATGCTGTGATCATAAAGTTTTTGGAAAATAACATTCTCTCTAGATTTTGATGCCCCAGGAAAATTATCACTGACAATGCAACAACATTCAAATAAAAAAACATGATAGAGTCTGCTACAAATATTAGATCACCTTAGCACACTCTATGATCCGAAAATGGATCCAGAAGCCTGATAGGGCTTGAAAAATGCTCAAAAATGAAGTGCTCGGAATGCGACGAAACCTGTGCCATTACGTCCGTCTCGTCTTCCTGATTCTGGTGGTATATTTACTTCATCAAACGGAGTCTGTATGGAGAAGATATCGCGTTCTGTCCGAAAAGGCAAACAGGCAAAAAAAGGGGGATGACTGTGCAGTCCGTATAGGCCACGTGGCACGTCCGTAAAGCTGACGTGGCATGTTCGTACAGCTGACGTGGGCCAACTAGGAGGCGACATGTGGCAGACCGTATGGAGGACACATGGCATCACCAGGACGCGACACGTGTCAGGTGATTTTGGTACATTTGGCATACGATCGAACTAGTTATGAGGTGACATGTGTCACCACTCACAGGGTGACACGTGGCAGGATGACGTCAACATGATGACGTGGTAGCTGACGCGGCAACTGACTGGGCAGTATGGCAGGGACACGTGGCAGCATGGCAGAGAGACAAGTGGCAGTACGGCGGCTGACATGGCACACACGTGGGCCAATCAGGCGTTGACACGTGTCCAGTTTTCATTGGTTGAAAAGGGTGCCACGTGGCACCTCGTCATTGGTTTGATGGTTTATATACAAAACTTTGTTTGGCGTTCACCGAGGTCGAACCCGTGACCTCCGGACAGGGAAAGGACCCACATATTCAGGCTAACCGGGTTGCCGGCGGGCGTTACATGTTAATCAAACGGCGGTAAAATGTTTTAAAGTTGTTTAATGGTATGAACCGGCGGCAAAAGGGCTGGGGCTTAGCCCCAGCCCTCGACATCAACCACATAATCGTAACCGTAACCATTGGTGTATTTTTCGGCGTGGGGTTTGTTGTAACGTTTGGCCCGTGGTCCGATGGAATCCCAAAAGAACCGGGCCGTTACACCATTTAAATACGCGGGAATATTGTTAACAGTTGGCCCGTGGCCATATGAAACGGACGAGGAACCGGGAGTTGGGAGAGAATGGGGTGGACAGCGCATAGCGCTTGGCCACATGGCCACCCATGCGACCAACCAAAGGGGCGCGCGCTCAGGGATCGGGGGCTGCGGCCCAATCAATTATTAAAAGTGGGTTTTTAATAAAGTATTTGGTTTTTATTGTTTAATATGCCTATTATTAATGGATTTTCTCCATGTTTGGGGGATATTGGGCATTTTTGGAGGCCAGATTCTTGGAGGAAGTTGGGGATGAGAAACCAACTCCATTCCTATATAAACCAGGCCTGTTTGAGGCCAAGGGACAGTCATTCAGAGCAGAGTTATGCTGAAGGAAAGCCAAGCCAAAGTCGGTTTGATGCAGGGAAGCCTTTGAGGTGGAAACGCTGTCGGATCGTTTCTGGGAGCTTGGAGCATCAGTTTTGCATGTCGTTTCTTTTGCAGGGTTCTTGAGATCTGAGACAACAAGACTATATCAGTCTTGTATCCTTTGGGCATTGCTGAGATGTAATTTTGAGCACTTGAGCAGAAATAAAGAAGCCTCCCCCACAGGAAAAAGGCCCGGAGACGTAGGCAAACATTGTGCCGAACTCCGTTATCAACCTGCGTTCTTAT
>ML779796.1:281927-294187 GCA_009831015.1 Picea engelmannii
TGTAATCCTACCAAACCACTAACCAATACCTCCCAGCTCACTTTGCCACCGTACCCACTATCACCTGTCACACGCCACACCCTACATACCAGTTAGCCAATCAATGCCCTCCCCATGACCATTAATCGCCCCATCATCTCCTCGTGCCATAAAGGACACCTCCATTGCACTGTAAAACCTCATTTCTTCACCCATGTGACACTATTTTCCAATGCGTACACTGTGGATACTGTGCCAAAGCTAGATTTCAAGCCAACTGCCACAAAGGTTCATGGTCAACAGGAGAAATTAACACGGGTAAATTACAGTCCACCATTAATCCACCTTAAAATTCTGTTAGTCATGGCCCCCAAAGCCAAATCTGCTAAAACCTCCGAAAATCTGATTCTTCCCCCTCCTGCCGACCTGGATCAGATTCCCTTGGTAGATAAAGACTACAAGATTGCAGATCCGAAGTGTGGTTTCGACTACTTCGAATTACACTTCTGGCTAAAAGATATCTTCCTGGATTAGAGTGACGAAATTGGGCTATGGGAGTCCAATTTGCCTTTATACATGTTCCCTCAGACCTTTCAATTCTCTGAATTCGTTTTGAAATTCCAAGCCCATTATCTTCCTGGCCAAACTGCTATAGTTTCCTCTTTCGATGAAATTGTGTTCACCATTACCCCAGAATCCATTAATTAGATGCTACATATCCCAAAAAATCACTATGCAATCCCTTTTTCTTTGAAATCCCTGAACGACCTCTACCAGAAGCTCTATTTCCCCCAAAGATCTCAGATTTTTTAGATCTTTCTGCCAAAAGATGTTCATTTGCACAAGAAAAATCCTCCCTATCCATCCTCCATTTTCTTTGTTAGGGCCAACCATATTATTTATATCCTATGTTACCTGTTAGGATACTTTTCAGACAAATGGGTAGATTAACCTATCTTAGGTTTTATGTCCATTTTTCCCACAGAAGAAAAATCCACAATTCAAGTTGATTTCAGTTAGTTTTTGGCTGATAACATACATGATCATTTTTTCAGGTTTTCAACAGAAGGAATTTTCAGATTTTCCTCAATGTTGGTGTGTCTTTTTTTCTTTTTTTCTAGTCAGACGGGTTTGCATGTGCTTTTCAAAAATGGAATCAAGAAAGAAACCCACAACCAGTGACTTCATGGACCTCACTAGTGAGGAAAAATCAACTGAATTTAGCTTCAAGGATTCCATTGACCATTTTTATCACCCAGTATTGAGCAACAAAACAAAGCCAAGAATCAATGAATAAGTTCATAGAATCCTTCACCTCTATGATCTAGCCAAAACAGGAGATTGGTATCCATATTAAAACCACACTTAAATAAGAGTGTATGGATGTGAGATGCCACCATATAGACTGCCAAAATATCTCCCTATAAGGATCTTTGCATTTGAATACATCGGGAAGATGGTGAACTCTGATGATATCCATTTTGTTTCAATCAATAAGAAACAAGAACTCAAAATCAAGACCCAAATTGGCTCTTTCATATGCAACAACAAAGCTGCATGAGAAGAGGCAGACAACCTCTTGAAGAATATGAGTTTCACTAAGATTTTCACATGGAATTATGACCCATTTGGTATCATCTCAGAGCTAAGTTTCAAGAAAAGGAGCATTCCTTATGCTCACACACAGACGTTAGAGGTAGAACAATATATGAACCAGACAGAATGGAAAGAGAAAAATTTGATGGAAACAAAAGAACAACCTCCCCATGTCACTGCTTCACATACCAACACACCTCAAATACAAATAGAAAATAGAGCAAGGAAAGAAGTTTCCCCATCAGTCATAGACGTGTCAGCTGAAGACTTCCAAGTCTATAGAAAAAGGGCCAAAACCAGTCACACATCATACCTTCTCAAAGAAGGAGAAATATAGTCCACCATAGTCATGAAGGGAGCACATTCCTCAACCTTTTCTAACAGTCAGTTCATAGTGTCCACATATTCATCTAAAAAACAAATAGACACTACTCTGTCATATGAATCATCCCATGAGAAAACAAAGTTAAATATCTTTAACAAGTACAAACATACTAAACATAGGAATGAACTCCTAAACAACAACACATATGCTTAGTTCTGGAGGCATACATCTATTTCTCAACACAGACTAATGTCAACATTTGACACAGAGAAAGGAAGAATGCAAATGGCATTCCTACAAGCACAAGTTATTCATCCCAAGACAACTGTTCACTACAATAAAACTTCCTTTGAGTTTAATGTGAAGGGGGTCCATCGAGTGGACCAAATGGACATGCACATGCAAACATGGGAGATGATTTTATTCACCTTGATGAACACTTCATTGACTGCTTCAAAATTGCAGGTGTCTCTGAATAACATCCAATCCCAATTGAAGCTGGAGAAAATCTCCTCCTTGGACAAGGACAACAAGATCAAATCACTAGAAGAGTTAGTGTTGAATATTGGGTATGACCCATCAAATGTGAATGCAGCTAAGGAATTATTTAAAAAGAAGAATGTTGATATAACATCCCTTAGAAAGTGACTGAAACTTCCAGCTACTAAAGATTCACAAGAAAAAGAGGTAGTTGAAATCGAAGGACACAAAGAGGAGATTTTGAAGCTTATCATGGAACATAATGCATAGATAAGAGAGATGCAAGTAGAGTTAGACAAATTGATAAAGGAGAAAGAACAGAGTGTGCATATGGCCATTATTCCACTGGAGGAAGTCCCTCTGACAGGAGTTAGAACAACAAAAGTAGTTACATCGATTGATATTCCATTAGCTATCCCAGTGCAAGTTCTGGATGCATCTGAGAAACTTGTGAAGTCTATGGAAGACATGTCCCTTCAAGGGGAGGAGATCAGAAAATTACAAGAATAAGTAAAAAACTCCAAGAACTGAAGTGTATGTTCCACACCAATTATTATGCAGAAATGCATAATTCTCAGAGGCTTAGTCAACAACTACAACAACTACATAAAGAGACTTTCATGGAAAAGACCTTATGTGAAGCCAAGGAAGACATCTAGGTGGATATCAGAAAGTCTATGAAAGAAATATGGCCATTAATACATATCATATTTGAACAACATGAATTAGTATAGAAGGCCAGAGAAGCAATTGGAAAAAAAAGAAGAGCTAGGAGAAATACCTATAGAGGCCATTGAACTCATCAGATTCCTAAAATCCAAAAACAAGCAGGAGTTAGAATAAATGGAGATGGAAGACAAAACATAGACCATCCTTAAGATCAAGAAGGTTCTGACCAAGAAAGGATTGATGTTGCAACTAGAGGAGAAGGATTAGGTGATGGACATTCGAGTTCAAAAATTTTTCAGTAAGATTGAAGTACTACATAAGAAATGTCTTCCTAGACTATTAGTACTCAATGACAAGATAATCACTCTGTCATATTACAAGCAAAAGATCAATGCAGTGGAAAAGGACAGTTCCAATTTTGCAGGGATACAGGGAAGCATTACTGGTAAATATTTCCTAGAGACATTGTAGTTGGACCTAATTATTCAGCATGAGATAAAACATATCTTCATCACCAAGCCTATTTTTTCCAAGTACACTGAAATGGATGAGATATACAGAAAGTTACTCAAGGTTTCCATCCCAGGTAAAATGAGATGGGAAGATCTATGTTATTTACTTGAGTAATATATTTTTGAGGTTTGATTCAGCATGGAGTAGTCAACCAAGTCAAATATATGAGTCACCAACTACTTCCACAAAATCAGCACCAAAGATCCGAATAGATCAACATAATTCCTATTTTTTGTAATTTGAGATCTGATTAGTTAGATATTTACTCCATAATATCCTAGTCATTTATGACATGATCAGATGTAAATAATTGTATAAATACTTCTTCCTTCTAAGTATTGAGGGTTGATTTTTGCATCCAGGAGCTATTTTGTAAACTTTACAAAGGATAGACTAGTAATAAAACAGGCTTGTTCACAAGATTCTCATGTCAAATTGTTGGTGATGTCTTTCTTTCTCTATTGAATTGATCCAGGTGGATATCGGTGGCCACCCACCTTTTCTGACTGGCTCAAAACTGTTTTCTGGCAATTTTGGCAATTTACTATTTTTAGCAGGTTTTAACTTCCGGGGCCATTTTGAGGGCCTAAATGAAGGTTTTTCAATATAGAGGTTCTCAATGATAATATAAGGCATAATTGATCCCCCAAAATGAATCTCCTTGACGATACCTTTCCAATGAGCTATCACACGCCTAAAACGGAGATCGTATGCAAAAGTTATGACCCCGGGAAGTCGATGTACTCACTTACCCAAACGGGGCCCACATGACTTTTGGCGCTTCATCTCCTAGGGTTAGGTTTTTGGATGTCTAGGAATTTTGGAATTCCCGTTTATTGTAAAAAGGCCTTCAGAGCCTCATTGTGATCATCTTCTTTTGAATGTGAGTAGCCGTCACATCTCTTCTCAGAGATAAGTTGCCACCATTCTAGCGAGTCTTTCAATCTGTATTTTTACAGTCTCTGTACATTTCTTTGATTAATAGAAATTGTGTATTACTGTATATATGTATTTATGGTTGCATCTCTGATACATTTCTGTTATATTATTGAATATCTGCAATATCTCTGTGCATTTCTTTATTATATCTCCGCTCTCATTTCGTGCCGAAAATAATCTGGATCATGAATGTTTTCTTATTCTTTGTGATCATTTATGTATTTCAAATTCTAATCATTAAAAGGAAGTTAATAGAATTTTTTTTTATCTTGTTTACTCTGTCTCTGGTCTTTTAATGTTCTATAGGTTTTCATCTAAAATTGAGTAAGGGGATTCTTAACTGATCCTTTGCTTAGTGGACTCTCATATATTTTATGTCTTATTCACCGCATTTAATCTCAATAGATCCAACAGTCTTACAACCCTTCCCTATGAAGAAAACCTCATAAAAAGATGATTCTAATCCTCATCTTTAATACACACCCCATAGCTCAATGGAAAATTAATGCATTCTTTCAGCCAACTATTACAAACAAACAAACAAATTTAGACTGTCATAATAGACTAACATTTAAAAACTTAAACAAATCTAAATCTGACAGAGAGATCCCTCTCTGAAGCTAGCATGACTAGATCCCATCTTCAAAAGTGGTTTTGATAGTTAGCTCTGCCAATTTCTTCTACCCTTCAACAACCTTCAGGAATTACGAAGTGATAATAGGGTGAATCGTGCATATATGTGTCTCTATTGTATTGTGTATCTTCTATGTTTTATTTCCACATTTGTTTTTATTTATTGCTCCATGATCCTGGTTTTTCTAACAATCAATGCTTAGAAATTTGATGTATAACCACTCTTCTTTTCCACAAGTGACTTGAATTTCTGAAAACAACCAAATGCATCAAATATATTTTTTAGAAAATAAATCCATGTTTTTCTTGAGAAATCATCAATAAATGTAAGAAAATAGGTGCTTCCTCCTATAGATGGTGTTTGCATTGGTCCACAGATATATGAATGTATAATTTCTAGTGGATCTTTTTCTCTATATGACTTGCCAACTGGAAATGACTCTCTATGCAGCTTTCCAAAGATACAACCTTCACATATTCTTTCTAGTTTTTGAATTAATGGTAAACCTTTCACCATATCCTTTGTATGTAGCAGCTTCAAACCTCCAAATTTTAAATGTCCAAATATGAAATGCCACAGCCAGGATTCATCCTGCACTTCAGATTGGAATGCTTCCTGCAACTCTGAACCATTGTCTTATTCTTTCTGAGAACCATGTGCCCAAACTTTTCCTTCCTTGGAACTACACACAATTAATTCTTCGCTTTTGGCTTTGAAAGTAGTGTCAGAGTGTACATCTTTTGCTTCATAAACAACTTGCATTTTTTTTCTCTTCATGGTTGGCTTCAATGTCAATGAAAACATTATATTGCTTGTCATATGAATTCTTGCAATAATTTGGTTACTTAGATATCTGTCCAATATCACACAGTGATTATCTTCCATGTAGATTCTGTATCCTTTCTGTAATATTTGTCTCGTTCTCATCAAATTATGTTTTATGCCAGAAACATAATATACATCATGCATAAAAAAATTCTCCCCTTGTTTAGTTAGAATATTGAGACTGCCTTTACCTAAGACAATGACTTGGATATTGGTTCCAAGAGTAACTTTAGTTTGAACTGACTTATCCAAACTAGAAAAAATTCTAAGTTTCTTGTCAAGTGATTATTGTATCCTGAATCTAGATACCATATGTCACATGGAATTTCTTGAGCAACATTGCATTCAATTGGGGAAATTATAGGAATTGCTTCAACATGTGCCATAAACATAGGGTTGGAGGGAGAATTTGTGATGTTTTATTGATCTTGACCTTGCTTGTTCTGATTATACCGTCTCTTCATGCATTCATATGCATAATGTCCATACTTTTTACAATAATGGCACTGGATATTTGATTTATCAAATCTCTGATTACTTGAGTGATTGTTATTTGGATTTTGAACTCTTCCACCAATATTTGCAGGATTGCTACAACATCCTCCTCTAGAGTTAGCTCTCCCCCTTCCTCTTCCACGACTTATATAAGACTATCAGGAAAATGTATTTTCTAATGACATATTTGATCTATTTAATCTTTGTTCATGATTATTGAGGGATGCTTGCAACTCATCTAGAATAAACTGACTCAGATCTTTGTTCTCATCCAAATCACAAGGGTATCAAATTCAGGAGGAAGACTCCTAAGTACCTTCTCAAAAACCTTCCTATCCTCTATGGTTTATTGATGAGATTTATTCTTATTTATCAGCCCAATAACATGGGTGTAAAACGAATCTACTAAATTTGAGTCCTTCATTGATTGAGTTTCAAAATCTCTTCTAAGAATTTGTAGTTTTGAAGTCTTGACTTTTTCCATAACTTGATAACAAGTTTGTAATATGTCCCATGCTTCCTTGGCTTGCTTTGTTGATGAAACTCTTGGGAGTATCCTTTCATGCATGACTTGATATGTGTAAAACATTGCCTTTCCATGCTTCTTCCTCTGATATTTCAAATCATCCTTCTCAGCTTGTGTGAGGGTATTACATGTTGCCTGATCTATTGGTTCCACATATCCATTCTTGAATATCTGTCGTACATATTGACCCTGAAATAATGCCTTCATGGTCAAGGATCATAAATCATAAATTTTACCTATAAAAGTGGGAGGTTGCAGATTTGAAGTAGAATGCATGATTTCTCCTTACGAAAGAGTTGCTTCTCTTTGAAGCTTACTCTGATAAACCTACTCTAATACCAAATCTCGGATCTATACTGCACAAACAAACTCTGCGCAATGGAGTTGAAAAGAATGCATAGTGAAATTCTTCGTCATTGAACTCTCAGGACTTACATGCGGTTTCCAGACTGCACAAAAGACTGTGTGTTGTGACGATAACACTTAATAACATAAATTCTTGAAATAAAATTAACATTGTGCTACTCTCATCACATAAACTCACAAACACAAAATAACTTAGAAATTCTCATGAATATGTAAACACACAAATAATCAATAGATATTATCAACTAGATGTTGCGTGCTAATACAAAACACAATAATGTGTAAAGCTTCATCTTCAACAACTTCTGCAAACTTACAAAATCAGATCTTGTGCTCTTAGATTTCTTCAACTCCTTACACAACTGTTGTTGCTTCTAACTATCGACTTTGTTATCTCTACGTATTTATTTCAACTACTTACATACTCAAAATATATAGACTAAGACTGAGACTTCCTGTAGAAGCAAACCAACTCAAAACAATTAAGACGAAAATAAATATGACTGAATCTATCTGCATAACAAATATCGAAAAAAGATAAATATCAACTCATTGATAACGCTCCTGCTAACACTTATTCTTTTCGTTTCTAACTATGTGACGTCTCTCCTTTCCAGTGATAAACAAAGTCAGTGTAAGCATAAATATCATGAATTATAATTATTATTTTCAATAGTGGTAGTGGCAGTGCCAACTTCAACTTGAACAATGACATGACTGAGTTCTTTCAAAGCCAAATATTTCATTGATATACATCCCTAGATTTCACACAAATGACCAATCTTGAGTCTATTATGCAGCTAAAATAAGAATGAGGGGTTTGATTATCTGTAAATAGGGTAACTAATTGTTTCCTCAAATTCTTCCTTTATGGAATTGTCACTATGTGATATTTGTACACCCATGAAGAGGATGAAGGGACATATTTGTCATTTGAGGTAGGCCCAAACAAACCATGATTAGGTCGATTTCTATCTGCAACGAATTCTTCCTTTATATAATTGTCATGATCAAATACCACACTCATGTGTGTAAAGGAAGGGTCATCTTTGTCAAAAGGGGAAGCCTTAAATAATCATGTTTATGAAGGAGAGGGGGAGTCAAGAGTGGTCTCTCAAGGAGCAAGGAGTTTCAATGAATTACTTTCTTTTATATGGATGAAAATACATCATTCTACATTCAACCAAGCCTAGATTTCTTAGTGTTTATCTTGGCCTATGCTCTAATTTGTGTTTTATATGAATATCATTGTCCAAATGCAAAAGGTGGCATTGGATGTGGTGCATTTGTGTCAATAACAACAATATTTGGGTTAAATATAATGAGCTACAACTACATGAAATTCAATAACCCATGGAATTTTATCGCCTAAGAGAGTGACCTTCCAAGAGACAAGGGAAAGAAGGCACTAACCAAAAAACTTGGTGGCCTGATTTCATGCAAATTTAGCATAGCCACCAAACTAGAAAATATGTTTTAAACTTTTTCACCAACCACACAAGGAAAATTTGGGTTGGGGTGTGCCAAGGTGGATCAACATATGGTTGAAATCCAAAACCCAAGGAAAAAGAACCAAGCATCAAAATTCCTTCATAGATTTAGTAACGGGTTTTTAAACAATGTGATTTCGAAAGAGCCAACTCATTTACTATAATTTGAATTTTTATATTTTATTTAACTAACTATCCAACTCAAGTTTATGGACGAACCACCTATATCCATTTACTGACCTATACTTTTCAAAGGCCTTAGCCTTGTTCCAATTCCAATCCTTCCATTAGGTGATGGGATTTTACATGCCTGTTTCATGCAAAGCAAATAAGAGATTATCTCCTTAATACTCAAGGATGAGTATATCGAGATTGGTTAGCCTAAACCTATGTCTTAACTCTAGATGGGAAATCCAAACTTAGTTTTAGGCATAAAAATGTCTTTGGTTGTCATTGAAGCCGCATTTCAAAAATTAAAGGGTTGAGAACCATGTTGTTTTGACAACATATTTTTCTTCATGAAGCAGGATGAGTGAAAACCATAATAAATGAAAATTAAATATTTTCTCTTTCTAATTAAAATAATGCTTAATAGCCTCCTAGGGATACCAAATAGTATGGGCCACTAAAGAAACCTTAATTTCATTTTAGTAATGGTTGGGGAAACAATGAGAGTTTGTAAGTTCAAGGCCAACCGAGATTTTGTTTTCACTCATTGTTGGAGCTCTTGAGCAAGAACATTAGTATAAAATATGGGTTGCAACCTATATCATAGTGAAAATTGGAAATTGAAAGCAAGATCCATTATATTGGTTAGCTATTTTTTATTTTCTGTTTACACTTGTTCATGTGTAAACAAGCCCCTAAGATCCCTTGGTGAAGCCTAAAAGGAAAAGGAGATACCCAAACAATTAAATATTTAACTTGGTTGGATCCAAGCTCACCACTGCCTATTGAGCTAACTAGTGAGGTCCCGCAAACTCTTCTTAAACACTAGTTTTTATCCCTCTATAGTGTTGGGTTGTTATATTCTTTGCAACGAAAGTCTAGTCGAGGTGGATATACTAGGTGTGAAAGTTGAAGGTCGAAGTGTTCAGCCAAGAAAAGTGGAAGTAATCGACAACAATTCAAAGAGGTCAACCGACAAGATGTCAATATGCGGTCTAGTGACAACTAACTGAAGACCGAATAGAGTTCGAACGATAATTTGACTGGAAGTCGACTGTAACAGAATCCCAAGATTCATGAGATTTGTAGCCAATGATTTGCATGAATATGTAACCATTTTTGAGAGCCTTTCTTTATGGGTTTTCCTACTGTAAATCCTACAAATAAAGCATGTTGTAATTGTCTTGTATTATTAGTTGTAATGATCTTCATGCTAACATTTAGCAGAAGATTGTTGGTCATGCAAATGTAAGACGAATTGGCTATAGGGTTGTCCTTGTAAGAAGCAAGAAGGTATGATTTCGATTGTGTCTTAGGTGTAGAAAAATGTTAGGAATGTAACTTTTTATTATGAATGAATAAGACAACAAGAGAGAAAAACACTCAAGGAATTTTGGTTTTACCTTTTGGGTTTCTAGGGTAAAATCTATGTGTATTGTGTGTTTGCTTTGTCATTTATTTTCTAGCATTAAATATATCTTCCTTTCTTCTGTTAGGTTTAGCGTGGAAGTATAATTTACTAACATGTGGTATTAGAGATTGTTTTAACAACCTTGGATCTGAGTTAAATTCTAGGTCCAATAATATTCATAAGTCAAATATCTTTAAAGTTGTGCTTAAAGAAAGCCAGGTAGCTGGAGAATAGAGATCAAAAAATTCAATGGCCATAATTTTGGGCTTTGGAAGCTTAAAATTGAACATCTCCTTACAGATCGAGAACAATGAGAAACAATTTGTCTAGGTACCATTTATATAGGTATGTTGAAGGAAAAATGGGAGAAACTTGAAAGAAGGGTAAGGAGTACAATATGACTTTGTCTTGCAGATTTCGTGCTGTTGAATGTCTTAGGTGAAGACTTGACCAAGAAATTGTGGGACAAGTTACAAAGCTTGCACCAGTCAAAATCCATGGTAACTAAGTTGTTCCTTAGAAAGAAACAATATCTTCTGAAGATGAGTGAGGACAGTTCAGTAACTAAGCAATTAAATGTGTTTAATACCATAATAGGTCAATTATCTTTTGTGGATATTAAAATCACTAGGGAGGAGAAATGTATTATCCTATTATGTTCTTTAATAGAAATTTGGGATAACTTAGTCGTGGATATAGGGAGTAATTCAACCACATTAGCGCTAGAAGATGTGGTTTCATCTATACCGTCAAAATAAATGAGAAGGAAGAACATGGAAGGATAGACCTAAAGGGAAATTATCTAGTAGAAATTCTAAGTCAAAGGGTAGATATAAATCCCTTATTCAGTCGATGAGAAGATTCTAGAAATGCGGTAAATCTCGACATTACAAAGGCATTGCAAGTCGAAGGAAATGGAATTCAGTACAGGATCTGATGAGAAGCAGTCGACTGAGAGAAAGACTACTCCATATAAAGGAGATGATATGTATCTGGCATCAACCAGTACAAAGTCGGATCAATATGTTTGGTTGATTGAATCATGAGCATCCTATAATATGACACCACATAGAGAATTATTATGTGAATATGAATAATATGAAGGAGGATATGTGTTCTTGGGAGACGATCGAATGACCAAAATTTTCAAATGACGAAGATTCTGACTGATACTGTAGGATGGGAGGAGTATAACTCTTCTAGGTGTGCTACGTATTCTAGGTTTGGAAAGAAACCTGATATCTATTAGCAAGATGAGTGATGCAGGAGTGCACACTCTATTTCAAAGGAAAGTGCTCTGATACCAATTGTTAAGTACCAAATACTAAATACAAAAGCACCACAATAGATATAGAAGAACAATATAGAAAAACACAACTTTATTATATAAAACCCTTATGGTAGGGCAACACCATACAATGGATCCTATTATGGAAGGGATTCTCTCCTGTTCACTTGCCTTTTCGAGGGGGCATCCTCCTATTGAGCTACCGCTCCAAATACAATACTTCTCTTCATGTCTCATTACATTGCTTGAACCCCTTTATATAGTGCTACCATCACCTAAGAACATTCTAGAGGAGGAATCTTCTAGAAGTAGAGCCTTCTAAGAAGTCCTCTTACATTTATTATATCTAACTACCATAGTGGGCCTTATTTAATAATATAGTGACCTAGTCCACCTTACATTGAATGACTTACACTATTATCACTATGGGCCCTCTGACCCCCCCCCACTACCTCTCTAGCTACCTTACATTCCATCCCCCTTATGAAAGCGTTGTCCTCAACGCTTGATGTACAACCATATACCAGGGTCCCATGGATAATTGTGGACCGTAATG
>ML779796.1:294237-304554 GCA_009831015.1 Picea engelmannii
CATATACCAGGGTCCCATGGATAATTGTGGACCGTAATGCTGAAGAACACTGAAGAACCAAAGTCCCATGTAGAAAGGAAATCCACCATGCTGAAGTAGTCCAACCACCATTGTAAGCCCGGGTCCCATGTCCAAGTGCTCATTTGAACTCCCCATAGAAGATTTTGGAACCCAATAACCAACTCCAAATGATGCTCCAAAGACTGACACCTATCATGTGGATCCAAATAAGAAGATCCATCCACATAGTGGAAAATGGTCGTAGCAGAATCTGGAAGGAATAATACCACTGTAGAATATGTAGACTGAACGCTGGTAACTAGCTCTTGATGTGGGACATTGATGTTCTCTACAGAAGGTGGAGTAGAGTCATCAAATAAAATATGGAAGTGGTTGTCATCCCAGAAATGACAACTATCCATATACCAATCATCACAATTGTCCTCAAAATCATACCAAACATATCTTTCTTGATTATATTCATTCATCAGACCCTCCATAAGAAATCTCTCCTGCATGTTATTCAATGAATCTTGAATATTATGAAAACTATCATTGAGGCCATGTGTTGAGGCTATCTGTGAGGCTATGTGTGAGGTTGTTTGTGAGGCTATGTGCAAATGCATCCAATCTATCATCCAATTGGGATTTGAATGATTCAAGAATTTATTTCAAGGATTGAGACGAAATAGCCATCTGAGCACCCTATTAACTCTTCGTTCCTGCAACCGTCACGAAAAAACTCAAAAAATAGACCCAAGAAGTTTCGGCAGAAAATCGCGGCTTTTTATGGAAAAACCCTAAAAAACTGTTGAACTTAAAATGCTCATAACTTCACTTCCCGGACTCCGTTTCGGCTGATTTTTTTTTTGAAATTGGGTGAAATTGTGAGAGGAACTCAGATATGTAATTTACTTGGGAAAATTATACCTACAAATTCTACATAAATAAAAATAAATCGCGTCGCCGTCCGCAGAAAAAACCCTGAAAAATTGCAGATTTTAAAACCTCAATATCTTGACCTTCCGGACTCCGTTTCGGATGTTTTTTTTTTTTTAACTTGGGTGTTTTTCTGAGAGGAACTCATATATACAACCCTTTTCTGCAAATTCTACACAAAAATATAATGAAAATGTCTGGAATGTCGCGGCCCTCTTTTTTCTTCTCCGAAAAAAAAATCTGCAAAAATAAAAAATATTTCCCCACAATGTATGCCCAAGGAAAGTGCTCTGATACCAATTGTTAAGAACCAAATACTGAATACAAAAGAACCACAATAGATATAGAAGAACAATATAGAAAAACACAACTTTATTATATCAAACTCTTAGGGTAGGGCAACACCATACAATGGATCCTATTATGGAAGGGATCCTCTCCTGTTCACTTGTCTTTTCGAGGGGGCATCCTCCTATTAAGCTACCGCTCCGAATAAAATACTTCTCTTCATGTCTCATTACATTGCTTGAACCCCTTTATATAGTGCTACCATCACCTAAGAACATTCTAGAGGAGGAATCTTCTAGAAGTAGAGCCTTCTAAGAAGTCCTCTTACATTTATTATATCTAACTACCATAGTGGGACATATTTAATAATATAGTGGACCTAGTCCACCTTACATTGAATGACTTCCACTATTATCACTATGGGCCCTCTGGCCCCCTCCACTACCTCTCTAGCTACCTTACAGTGTGATGGTCTTAATGAAAGGAGTCCAGATTGGAACCCTAGACAAGTTATTAGGGAATGTTGAATCGATTGGATGCAACAACATGATTGTTCTTGAAGTCGACTCGAATTCTACTCGACTCAACTCAACTCGGGCTAAGTCGATTCAAACTGAATCAACAAGTCTTCATCAAGTCAACCTAACCATGCTATGGAATGAGAGGATGGGGCACATTGGAGAAAAATGACTTTTATCTTTGCATAACAAAGATATGGTCAAATATTTTACTAAATGCAATTTATTAGTCAACTTTTGTGAACATTGTATATATGGAAAACAAAGTCGAGTGAGGTTCCCATTTGGAGCGACAACGGAAAAGGGGATTCTAGAACTAGAGGTGTTTGGTCCTATTTCAATTCCTTCACTTGGTGGATCCATGTATTATGTCTCTTTTATAGATGATTTTTCTAGGAAGACATGGATATATTTCTTGAGGAAGAAATTAAAGGTTTTCAATAAATTCAAAGAGTTTAAGTCTCTTGTGGAAAACCATACAGATAAGAAGATCAAGGTGCTAATAACTAACAATGGTGGTGAATTCTATGGAAAGTATTTTGAGCAGTTATACAAGCAGTGTGGCATAACACACCAAAATACCACACCATATACCCCAAAACTAAATGGATTTGTTGAAAGAATGAATATAACATTTATGGACAATACAAGGAGCATGCTCAATGGTGTTGGGCTTGCACAAAAATTCTGAGTAGAGGTAGTTGACACTGCAAAATATTTGGTGAAATATCTCCTTCGTCGACACTAGTCGACTCAAATCCACATGAGGCATGGTTTGGTAAGAAGCCTTCACTTTCACATCTAAAATTATTTGGATGTGATGCATTTGTTCACGTTCCCAAGGAAAAGAGGAGAAAGTTGAACAATAAGAAGATGAAATGTATTTTCAGTGGATACAAAGAAGGAATGAAAGGATATAAACTATGGGATCCTGCATCAAGGAAAACAACGTACAATTGAGATGTGGTATTCAAATAAGTTGGAAGGAAGTCTGAGTCTAAAGTGGTTCAAACATAGAATAATCTAGAGAAGGTGAGGTTTGAACTGAGAAACAAAGAAGAAGATTATTCAAATGATTTGAATGAATTAGATGAAGAGCTAGAATAATCGACCCCAGTTCTAAGGAGGTCTGAACGAGTAAGAAAATAAATCAAAAGGTATAGTCTTCCTAACTTCCGTTCCACATTTGTGTTAACTACCATTTATGAGGAGCCCAAGTCAATCAGGGATGCACTCGATAGAGGGTAGACTCTGGAAGGATTCCATGGTCAAAGAGATGGAATCCTTGCATAAGAATGATGCATGGGATTTAGCCGAATTACCTAGTGGAAGAAAGCCCATCGGTAGCAAGTGGTTATTCAAGAAGAACATGAACACAAAAGGTTAATTCAATAAATTAAAATCTTGACTGGTAGAAAAGGGATATTCCCAAGTCGAAGGAGTTGACTTCGGTGATATTTTTTCCCCTATTCAAAAATTAACTTCCATTAGAGTACTAATGTCTTTGGCTGCAACATTTTATCTAGAAATATAATAGATGGATGTGAAGACAATGTTCCTACATGGGGACCTAGAAGAAGAAATCTACATGAAAAAACTTGAAGGATTTGTAGCAAAGGGAAAGAAAGATTTGGTGTGCAAATTGAAAAGATCCCTTTATGGTCTAAAGCAATCACCAAGGATGTGGTAACAAAATTTTGACACATACAATATCCTTAGTTTGGGATTTGTGAGAAGCAAAGATGATCACTACATATATTCCGAGGAAGAAGGTGGAAATTTCATATATGTAGCATTGTATGTCGACGACATGTTGTTGATCGGAAAAAACATGAACGCAATAAAGGAGGTGAAGAAGAAGCTATCCTCCAAGTTCAACATGAAGGATCTTGGTGCATTGAGATTCATTCTAAGAATGGAGATTAAGAGAGATTGAGCAACTAGAAATATTTGGTTGAACCAGAAGAAGTATATTGAAACAATTTTGAAACGTTTCAACATGTAGGATTGCAAACCTGTAAAGGTACCAATTCTTGTGGGAGCAAGGCTAACTGATAAACAATTTCCAAAGACAAACGAAGAAATAAAGGACATGGCACATGTTCCCTATGCAAGTGTTGTTGATAGAATAATGTATGTGATGGTCTGCACTTCACCAAACATTTCCCATGTAGTGGGAGTGTTGAGTATATACATGTCGACACTTGGAAAGGAGCACTGGACAAATTTTAAGAGAATATTCATGTATTTGTCTGGCACAAAAGACTATGCTATATGATACCAAGGGAAAACTAGAAATGACAGTGAAGTAGATGCACATGGCTTTGTTGACACCGAGTAGGATGGAAATCTGGATCGACAAAGGTCGACCAATGGATATGTGTTCAAGATGTTCTGTGGAGAAATCAACTGGATGAGTAAGTGACAGGTAGTTGTAGCATTGTCAACAACAAAAGCTTAAGACATGACAACCACTCATGGAAGCAAAGAAACAGTATGGCTACAACGACTATGTTGAGGGATAAGGTTTGAATAGAGATCTATGAAGATAAGTTGTGACAGTCAAAGCTCAATATTTATGGAAAAGAACACAGCTTATCATTCCAAGACTAAGCATATTGATGTACAATACCATTTGGTTAGAGACATAGTGGAAAGCAACAAAGTGCCCTAGAGAAAGTAGACATGTTGGAAAATACAACAAAGTTTTTGACCAAGTCTATGAGTGTTGTGAAGTTCTATTGGTGCAGAGAGGGAATGGGCATTGCTACCCTGTGGCTATGAACAAAATTTTAGGAAACTTCTGATTCAACAATGAAGACAACAAGTGGGATAATCTTGGGTTGTTATATTTTTTGCAGTGAAAGTCTAGTCAAGGTGGTGTAATTCGAAGTTCAAAGTTATCAATTGGGAAAATTTGAAGTCGAAGTAATAAAAAACAAGTTGAATAGGTCAATCTACAAGAGGTTTACATGAGTTCGTGTGGCAACCGACTGAATACCGAATGAAGGTCGACTGGTAATCCAACTAGAAGTCAAATGTAACAAAATCCTGAGATTCATGGGATTTGTAGCCAATAATCTGTGTGGATCTAAAATCATTTTTGGGTGCCTTTATTTAGGGTTTTTCCTACTGTAAATCCTATAAATAAGGTTTGTTGTAATTATATTTTAGTATTTGTTGTAATGATCTTCATGCTAACATTTGGCAGAAGGTTGTTGGTCATGCAAATGTAAGACGAATTTCTATAGGGTTGTCCTTGTGAGAAGCAAGAAGGTATGATGTCAATTGTGTCTTAGGTGTATACCGAGGTTAGGCATGTAAACTTTTTTTTTTTAATTAATAAGATAACAAGAGAGAAAGACGCTCAAGGAATGTTGGTTTTCTCGTTCGGGTTTCCAGGGTAAAATCTCTGTGTGTTGTGTGTTTTCTTTGTCATTTATTTTCTAGCATTGAATCTATCTTCCTCTCTTATGTTAGGTTTAACATGGAAGTATAATTTTCTAACATATATTTCAAAACATGATTCTACATGAAAAATCTAAATGAAATTCATCATATTTATATTATTTTTTTCATCTACAAGATGGAAAGGAAGGAATCATCTACAACATGCCCATTAACAAAATACATAACTCTTGTTTGAATTCCTTTGATTAATCCTTCGTCCACTCTATGAGAAATCAAGTAGCCCAAGGCCCTTTACTTCCATAATGTTAGAGTGTTGGAGCTAGCAATCATGCCTAATAGAGAGACTAAAATGGATCGATTTCTTATAATTTCCATTTATGAGTCTACAAGAAGATTGAAGCCTTTGAGAAATTAAATGGTTTACACAAATCTTAGAAATAAGGGACCAAAGATCAAGGCCTTGAGCATTCGTAGAAAAAAATATCACTACACCCTCTCATAAGCCTTTTAAAAGTAAATTTTAATGAAGTGGGCATCAAGGAATAAGAACTTAGGCTATTTTGTTCCTATATAGCAATATAATTGCCTAGATTTGCAATACCCCCTACGAGTATGAACATAATGAGTAAGTAGGAGGTAAGATTTGAAAGTGAGTTACCATTTTTTTAATTTGGAATTTAATATATATTAATAACAATAAACTAATAGGAGTGAGGAGTTTTTCACCACTTGGAAATATTCGATTTCCATGAGGGATTTCCTAGAGCCACATGGACAATTTGAGGTAATGGTCGAATGTGTAGTTGCACCTAAATAAATTATATTAAAATGGTCTCGTGACCTATGCACACATAAGTGGATCAAATCCCATTCCCATGTCCTTCAATTTATTTTAAGGGGTGGCAAGTGTAGAGGGGAGTATCCATGATCTCGAAAGAACAAAGGTAGTCTATTTTCCCCTGGGGTTTGGAAATGTCTCAAACCATCTTGCGAAGGCCTATTCATTGTGGAAGGGTCTCTTCATTACAAAGGAAGAAGGTATCAAAACCTTGATAGTGCTCAGAGATTCCATACTAGTTATTAGAGTAGTGATGCATCAAGCCAATCTTGGGGGAAGAAAATTGAGATCACTCATTCGTAGTATCAAAATAATCGCTCTATACTTCAACAAATAATTTTTTTTATCACATTAAAAGTGAGCTTAATGGAAAAGCATATTATTGGGCAAGGTGGCCTCATCCATTGATCCTAGTCCCTTCATAAAAAATGGGGTTCCAAGTTTCACCCCAATTCCTTACTTAATTTAATGACATCCAAATCAATAGATATTCATTGCATGTCAACAACTAGAGGAAAATTTGGGACAGGTGGCATGTGGCCTCCACAAATCCCACGTGTGGTTTTGGGCTTGCTTGAGGAAATTAAATTCCACTTAGTGCAATTCCGGTCGATATATGGGACAATGCAAAACTCACACTGCCCCTATTTTTTCTCTCTGTTCAGTTCAACCTATGTTTTGAGGATTAGTGGAATAGGTATTGAGTTTGGTCATGTTTTAAGGGTATAAGTGGAGGTTTGATGCAGGAACGTAGATTTTCTTGGTGGGACAGAGTAGAGGCATCTATGGGAGGTGGGTTCAAGTTGCTCCAAATCCTCAATGCAGTTAATTTCCTTCCTCTCAACAAGGGAATACTTGGTTCCTCGATTTGTGTTTTCAGTGCCTGTTACTTTGATATTATTCATGTTTTTGAAAGGAATAGTCAAAATAGAGATTTGATTCTTTTGTTAGCTTGTTAAAGAATTGGGAATAGGAATTGTTGTTGGGGATTTGTTTGGTCTGGAAATTTTCATTTCAGTTTCATTATGAAATGTATTTCCACTATAGCCATGGATAATTCTGAGTTGAAGGAGGTTCACGGGATCCTTTGTAGGCATGAATAAATCACCTAGGAAAACAACAAAGCTGTCATGCTAATATCTTCCAAAATAACAAAGCTAGAATAGGCTAGTGCTACACAAAATGAAAACATTATGAATCACACCATCCTCTATAAGAAAAGGATTGAATCTATGGAAGTTGAATGCAATAGGATTCGTTCCTTGGTTGTTTCTTTGTTTTTGGAATCTCTTTCTCTCCCCTCCAACCACCTAGGATCTGGAAATTCACTACAAGCAGTTCCAAGGGAGCAGGAAATAGTCTTCCAAAATAGATACCCCTTGGAAATCAAGGAGCCAATTCTCCCTCACTTAAGAGAAGGGCAGGAAACCCAAGGCAATGTCCACCAATAAAATGTATGAATGTTCTTTTGAGTTTTAAGTTTTTTGGGTCAATTTTTTAAGCAAGTCACTAGCGGAATCACATGGAAATCCTCTCTGGAATAAGATTTAAAGTATAACACTGAATGTAAAGAACTAAATATAGTATTAAAGCTATCTCTGAATTTCGATGGATGTACATTCTACTAGCCTCAATGCAACCCCTTTGAAATGAATACAAATTTTTTGTTTTCTTTTAAATAATAATAATAATAAAATAATAAGGTGCAGTTAGAGGTGATAAATTCCTAGGAGCACCATGGGGGAAATAAATGGACAAGAGGGGAAGTAAAACAGAGTCCTTAAAAATTATTTTATACCTACTGCCAAGTGTCTAGCTCCAAATCCTTATTAATATTTTTTATTATAGGCCTTGCGTTATTTCCTAAGTTTGGAAATAGGCATGTATTATTCATGTAAGTTGGGTATTCGTAGGCTTTAGGGATTGGTAATGATAACACTTTAGGAGGAAATAATTCATTCACTCTCAGATGGTTGAGTTGTTGTGATAGGTATGCTAGTACATAGAGTGCATGATGCCATAATTATGTTGATAGAGTTTTTTCGCCATGAAGCTATGTAGAAAAACATGATTGAGTTCATGACTAAATAGATAAGATAAAAGGAATTGTCACGGATAAGATTATTCTGTTCCTAGCATTAGATATTTCATGGCCAACTTGTGTTGGAGCACTAGAGATAAGTGGTATAGCTTGTGGAATTTTTTAGCATTGAAGGGGACCCCATTCCTTGCGATGTGCAAGAACGAGGGAGGAAAAGAAGTTGGTGAGTAGGATCGTTGTAGTAAAAAAATGGTTTGGAATATTAATCCCTTGGATATAATAAATGGGCATTGGGTTGAGTGGGGAAAACTAGAGTCATAGACAATAAATTAACCCTTGTTGTTTCATTGCTTGGCACAAGGGTGGAACCTACATGAGCTAGTGCCTATCGTTGTGTTGAGGCATCAATAACTCCCCAAGTTTTAGGAAAAACTTGACACACCTCTTTTTTCATTTTATCATTTTTAGGATTTATGTTGATATTATCCACTCATTGCCTTGTGGCTTGGTTTCTTTCAATCCTTATTGAAATGGCTTACTTTTGAATTTTTATTTGATTTCCCCTTTCCTCATTTTCTTCTTTAGTTCGATCTCCTTTTGTTTGATACAAGTTTATTTGTTTTAACTCTTTAAAACCTATTTTATACCTTTTCTTATTCTAACTTCGCCCCTCCAATCCCTAAGTTGGACAAAATTCTCAAATAAATCTCTCTTTTCACTTTATTCACATTTTCTCTACTTGATTTCAAAATCATGCTCGATTCTTTAATAATGTCCCTTTTAGTCTTTGTTCAAACAATTGCTTATTTTCACTTTGAAGTCCTTTATCTTTGAACTTACCTTCCCATATTCATTTTCCAAATCATGTTGTGACTTCAAAAATCAATCTCTCTCTTCACCTCTTTTTTTTAGCCTTGTTCTGATTTAGAGATTAGTCCCAATTTCTGAATCAAGCCCTCCCATCACTATTCAAACGATACAAATTATGTTTATTCAATGATTTTGGGTTTTTCTTCTTCTTATTTTTGAAGATTTAGACTTTACCTTAAAAGGCCATATTCTTAATCAGTCCAAAAAGAATTTAATTTTGTCCTCCATTCACCAAAATTATTCAACCTTGCTCTAATTCAATGATCGGTTTGATTTTCCAAATTAGGCATTCCCTATCCAAAAGATAGTGAAAAGAGGTTCTAATTTTCAAATTGGCCTTGATTTTCCAATCAACCCCAATTTCAAAGTCGAACTCCTTTCCCACAAGCTCTTGGTTTTCTTCAAATCCTCCTTTCAATCTCTTTGAGATCTTCAATTTTTCCCTCTTTCTATTCAATCTCTTTTTAACTTTTGTTTGAATATTTTTTTCCTTCCTTTAAAACTTGAATAACCCATACTGAAACCTTTTCTATGCTCGATCACCAAAATCAAGACTTCACTTCATCAAGTTTTCTTCCTCTGTGCTTCAATTTCACAATATTCCCTAATCACCAAATAGGGGTATGCTCATTATTAACCAAGTTGTTCAATATTTTGTTTGAACTCGTATAAATTATTACTTGAACCCTCAAAACATTTCCTCCAAACTTGAATCTTTTTCTTTCAAACTTTTTTCCAAAATCCTTTCACCCGATTTGATGATTGGCCCCGATTACATAATCAATACATATCCCTCAAATTACGGTGTGAACTTGCCACAATTTTTACAATCAGTCTCAATTGCTCAGATTGGGGCCTCCTTCTTTGAATCCTGATCCTCAAATCAAGACTCCCAACACCTAATTAATGTGCACCTTTAATCCCTTCTCTCAAACTTAGAAAAATGGCCACAAATTCATTATAGCTCAATTTAATTAGAAATACCAAAAGATGATTAGAATGATGTGATTATTGATTTAATGATTAACCCATGTGGTCTTTGTTTTGTACATGAACAGGGAAGCAACTTACAATGACTACAAAGGAGATAAAATGACCAAGAAAGAGACTTGAATAGTTAAATAAAATGGAGTTCAAATGGACAAAAGAAATCGAAACCTCCAGGTAGCATAGAAGTACAAGTATTAGGGAATTTTGAGGTAAAAAATGGGCCTCAAAATAAAAAATGTACTATCAAAATGATCTTTTAAAAGAACCAATAGGATTCAAGATGATGATTTCAACCATAAGGGTAAATATTTTTGGAGGGAAAGGAAGAAAACCACCTATTTTAATTTCATTATTGACTTATCTCCTTATAGGTTTACTCAAATTTCAAGTGTAGGCACTCGTTCAATGCATAATTAAATCAT
>ML779796.1:310522-340939 GCA_009831015.1 Picea engelmannii
TATTTTTTTATTAGTCATAATTAGTCATTATCCAGTCTCCTATATTTTAGGAGAGAATATTCCACCTGGAGAATATTCTCTTTCAGTTCACACTTTAGTTTGACTAGTTGAGTTGAGCTTAGATGTTGCATTGGGATAATCACCATGCTAATTAGACCTTGCCTTGGTATCATCACCAAAGTGGCGCATTAGCCTTGATTCCTCGAGTTAACTCCTCACTACTTTATGTTCATTCAGTTAATTGAAGACTAGGTGACTAGTTAACTCAACTGGGTGGCAGTTCACTCTCGTAATTGCCTGAGAGACTAGAATAGGTGGAAATTCACTCCTATAACTACTCGTGTGTGTCCAAATCACTCTAGACCATCACTATGGTGACTTGGTTCACCTCAAGTCGAAGTCATTGAGTTATACATAGTATATCATGTGTAAATTATTCATTATTCACAACAGTTAATGAGAATTCTTCCATTCTTTCTCTCCTTCTTCTTCCTTTTCCAATTCTCTCTGCAAATGTGTGTATTACTGTTTAGCTAGATCTATTCTATGTAGTTTCAACACATTTACAATAGAACATTGTGGAATAATTACTCCTTAATGGGAACACTAGCACTTACATACATCACTTACTTCGGTTCAATGTCATAAATAATTCATTGCTCAAATCCATATACCTCAAAATGCATCAACAATATAATCCCCATAATAGCTAATACATGTTTGAATTCACCAAATTTTATGCTAAGGAATTCAGGCCATCTATTCCACTTGAGATGAGATTGATGGTTGATATTAACTATCTATTACAATGACTTGTCAAAGACTTTAATTCATAATCTATGCTCATTCAGGCTGTATTTATCCACATAATTCACAGACTTAGCCATTGGCAATTGGGTAAGCTCATGCATAGAAACCATTATCTCACTGAGGTTGTATGCATCAATGTGGGGTTTACTCATTGTATGGGAATCGAATTTTAGCGTGGGAGGATGTGTAAAGATAAAGTGATTGACCTACATACATTTTTTATAAAGATGGATTGTGAGTAGAGCAGAGTGTTGCCAACAATCCATATAATTTGTATCTTCCATCTCCCGATTGTGTTGCTTAGATACTTTGTAGGAATGGGTGTCCAAGATAAGTTGCAAATGCCAAACCAATTTTCCAAGGAAACTTCTTGCCAAGCAAATGATTTGGGTTAAAAGAGATTATACTCAGCTGGAAGAGTGTCACTTTATCAAGGAGAATGTCAAGTAAGACGACTTGATTTTACAACCCATCCATTTTTCTAGAGATCTCGTATAGTGCCATTTGTTGATGCACCTGAAGCAAGTTGTTGGACCTTAGCTCATGTTGTTGCCATTATCCCAACATGAATTGTTGAAGGGTTCTTCCTTTATACCCATTCTACTACTGAGACTACCCTCTCATCCGATGATTAGTTAGCCTCCATTTAAACTTGTCGATTAAGTTTTCCCTCTATTCATATTTACAACCAAAGAAACCTCGATATATAAGGCTTGAAGATTGGCATTCAATTGTGATTTCAACCCTATTGAGACAAGTAGTTTTTACTAGAATAAATTATGAGTTTAAAAGAATTAGGGTTTTGTTAAATCAAATATATAAATACCTAGACCTTGACCATAAGATTTGAATCCAAAGAACATAGAATATAATTGATTTTCAAAATTCCATGGATATTCCACTATAACATTTCATTACAATAGATCTTAAACTATTCTAAAATCTTATATTATGCAATTTATTTCCTTAGATCAATGATTAGTTATTACTAGCATATTGCTTATATTTATGAAAATAACTGAATATGGAAATGAAAGAACAAGAAAAAATATACACACCATCCAAATAATTGAAAACAAGATGTATCTTGGGAAACACAATGCGGGAGAAAACCCATATAGAAGGTGAGGCCTATGTTCTTCTCTCTTTTCTTGAGGTTATGGAAAGCAAGTACAAAGAAAGAGGCACTCACTAAGGATTTTCCTTTGAAACTGTGGCTTGAAAAAATGAAACCAAATCTCCTGCCTCCTGTGTTATGTTTTCAAAATACCACTCCTTGGATTCTTTGCTCAACTATGGAACAAATACAATACAAAAGAATGGAACCCCCTTCTCCTCCTAGTGGTCCAATATTTAACATAACCCAATAGTAGTCTAGGTTTAGGGTTTGGACTTGCTCAACCCTCAATTAGTGATAAGGTTTGGACCTTCAAGAATATCCTTGAAAATTCGTACATGGCTATCCCCACACGTTTGAGTAATGAGGGTCGATGTGGCATCCACTCGTACCATGGTGGTCAACACTATAGGTCAACTTGTGGGAGGCGTAACTTTTGTATACGAGCTCCGATTGAGGAATTTTATGCACCATTGGAAAGGTCTCAGAGTGTAGAACACGTTCGCGAGTGTGAGACATATTTTTGGACATTGTAACCCCAAAACATTCCATTTAATGCCTGAAAATGGTTCTGGAAGGTTCCAGACCCCAATTTTTCAAACTGAGACCTACCACTAAAATGGCTCTTTAAGTCGATTCCTCCAATTATTTCCACACAAAATGTACCAAGATAGATGAAATATTATATGATGATCCAATCCATATCAATAATATAAATTTCTGAAAGGATTCATGTTGACAAAATAGATAGGCCATAAGCCCACCATTTTCGGATCATGAATGGTCAAGAAAGGAGACAAACCTTCTAGGTGGCACAAAATGATAGCTGAACAAAGAACTTGATTGGGCTTCAAGGGCATCAAAATTGTTAAACAAGGATTTAAAACTAAAAAAATAGCAAACCCATAGGTGGTAGAAAAGACAGTTGAATGAAGAAACCGAACAATTAAGAAAGAAACTAGATAACCACGTGGAGAAATAAAAATGATTAACCTCCCTCTCCCTCTCTTTTATAAATAAGATAAACCCAATAGAGAAAAAGACTTTTTCTTTAGAAATTTTGTAAACTTATTTAGAAAATTAATGAATGAGAAGCCATTGTTGGCCAATCCATTTGGATATAGACTTTAGTTTTGAAACTTGTAATTTGTAGAACTAGTTCTGCTAATTTACTAAGTTTTGGAATGGTGTAAACAATTTATTTTATATTGTATATTTTTCTCATGTATGAGCAATTTATCTTATTTTGTTAATCTCACAAATTATTTGTCTATAGCCATATTCATTGTACTGTAGTCAGCTATTCATTTCTAGAATTTTTTGTTATGCAATTGGTTATTTAAATTTCTACTTTTATTTTCTTAGTATTTTTTTACTAAAGGTATAAATTAGTACTATATTTGTTATGAGGAAAATCACTCTATGGCATGGGGTAAACCACAACAGATGGAATGATTGCATAAATCAACTCTAATCTCAAGTATGCTATATAAATGAATTGCTAACAAGACAATATCAAGATCCTACCTCGTCCAGATTTTCGATGAAGACTATCGTTGAGCACGCAACTCAAATATTTATACCTGCAACTTGTCCTCAACAACCAAGATACACAAGAATATGGTGATAATATATAATGTTAGCATATAAAATATCATAATCCATTAACATACATGACAAACACGCCCACAGAATAACAATTCAAATATTTGCAAGATATCAATTGGACAAGAAAAGAGTATTTCTATTAAAATAATCAACAAAAGTATACAAGTGACAAACTTTTTTGTCGGCATGTCTCGGAACTAAGAAACTAAGTCCCTTCTAGTTGGACCTCCACCACTTCAATCCTCCACCAAAGGCAAGCTCATATTAAGGAGAATATGAGGTTCTCCATCAAAGAGGGAAGAGCTTGGGGGCTGAACAATGTGTTCAAACTTTCAAGGATAAAGGGATGCAGACTCAATGTGAAGTGAAATTTCTCTAGAGAATCGTTTCTCTCAAAAGTTGAATTCTCTCCTCCTACATGGCTTAGATATGGCTCAATTTATAGCCTTCAAATGGAACTAAAGGGTCGAGTCAGAACGTTTCCAGTATATGGAAGGTCAAGGATCATGGATCTTGTGACGTGACATGGAAACGCGACACAATTTTTAATTTTGAGCACCAAACTTGATGTATGCAGGCTGTAGTGGGAGAATGTATGTGGAAACATATGATTTTTTGGCTCTGGAAGTACAAAAGGGGGCTTCAAGTCTGCATAGAGAAATGGAAAGGCCATCCAATCAAGTTACATGGGGTGAGGGAAAATTTGCTATAACAAATGCCCCCTAATGTGTGAGGTCAGAGGAGTATCTGTGATGACCAAAATACATTATAATTCCCATAAGTGGAGTGATGGGGACTCAGCTGGAAGTTCTAGCTACTCATGAGAATATTACAATCCATAATGAATTTGTACACATGGCTTCCAATTTGAATTACACTGTAGATCCATGTGGAAATATAACAAATATCTGTTCATGGCCATGAATGGGAAATACAAAGTAGACACATGCCATATGATGTCATAGTCACGAAATAGGCCTAGTGGAAAGCCATCTCATAAATCAATCTGAAGATATTTGTATACAATGGAGTACAATCTGATCTCCCATGATCATTGAAGTCATATAGGTACTGGTCCGATGAATGAGAACAACAACTAAAGAAAGATGCTACTGTAAACTAATGTCTTCTACACTATCCGCCATGTTTATTTTTCATTAATATAGGCTAAAGCATGAAGTTCATTCCAATTTTATCATTTTACTTTAACCACAGATAATTTCAGTTACACCATAAACAATTTGTTGCTGTAACCAAGATCACAAGAAGAAACACCATGCACAAGTACACAAGAAGTATCCTAGGAAATCCTTCTCAACAAGAGAAGAAAACCCAACCAATCCTCTACTATATTCTTCAAGAGAAAGACCTCCCACACCATAAGCCCATCACACAAAAGGGTGCTCACAAAACCTAGAAGACTAGCGCCCAAGAGAGGTGTGCACTTCAGCCTAGAACAAGTACTTGCTGAAATTTCCAAACTCACATGTGTGTTGTGTTTCCTCAATGGGGAAATCACATTTATTTATATTAGACTGGACACATCAAAAGTGGTGTCTATTGGCATAAGGCCGACCTCAATAACTCAAAATATAATTAATAATTACCATATTAATTATGTTTTACATTAATTATCTTTCACTTTATGGTGGGGCCGACATGTACCCTTTACATCACAATTAAGGTTACAGGTAAGTTTGACTCTTAAACAATATAACAAGGGATCTCACACACCCACTACTGCTCAACCACTAGAGGCACCTCCACCTATGCTTAGCCAAAGGGACGTCGAAGTCAACATATCTCTATCTCATTGCGTCTCACATGAGAATCATCAGGATACACACTCACTAGTGCTCAACCACTAGGATCACGTCCACCTGTGCTCAGCCACATGAACATTCTACTCAATAGATCTTTATCTCACTGAGTCTCACAGGAGAATCATCCAGAGTATCACATCATCTCAACTCTCTACACAGAGGAGAACAGTAAACCCATCACATGGGATCCTTCACCCCTCATAGGGGTACACATTGTTTCATATCAAATGATACACCCATCTCATCAGCATCTTCCCTTCTCAGGGGCACACATCATTTCATCTCTGTCTCAGAGACAATGACACACCCATCTCATGGGCATCTTCCCTTCTCATGGGAACACAATGTTTCATCTCCGTCTTAGAGAGAACGACACACCCAACTCATGGGCATCTTCCCTACACAGGGGCACACAACGTTCCATATCCATATCAGAGAGGAACTACACACCCATCTCATGGGCACATCCAACTCATGGGCTTCCTCACCCCACACAGGGGCACACAATGTTCCATCTCTGTCTTAGAGAGGAACAACACACCCATCTCATGGGCACACCCAACTCATGGGCTCTCTCATAGGCCACCTCACTCAGTTTGTGTCTTGGAGGATGTCTCATGCAGTTGTAATCATCAACACTCCCTCTAAGTTAAGGAGGCATTCTTTATCAGGTCAATTCTCGCACAGAAGTACTCGAACTTCATCTTGGTTGTAGTCATCAAAACTTGCTCTCATCTAGGGAGGTATTCTCCACCAGTCCAAGTCTCTCACGAAAGTACTTGAACTTCCTGTTGGAAATAATCATCAACACTCCCTCTCAGCTAGGAAGGTATTCTCCACCAAGCCATTCTCTCACAGAAGTACTCAAAATTCTTATTGGCAAGCAGTTTGGTGAAGATATATGCAATCTTCACATGTGTAGGAAGGTACTACAGGTGTACTTCTTTCCTCTGTACCATGTCTCTGATATAATGATATTTTATCTCAATCTGTTTTGATCTATCACGAAAAACTGGGTTCTTAGACAACATCACACAACTCTAGTTATCATAATGAATAATGGTAGGATCCATCTCATGATCAAATAAATTTGTCAGAAGATTTTGAAGCCACACTACTTCGTGGACTGACACACTCAATACTATATATTTTTCTTCTGCGGTACTCAAGGCCACAAAGATTTGTTTCATGATGCACCAGGAAACCAAGGCAGGCCCCAAGGTAAAAACACCAATCAGATGTGATCCTCTGGTCCACTATGCTCCCTTCCCAATCTGCATTGACATATCTCTACAAACTCAAGTCTACATTGGAGGCATATCTCATGCCATATCCAACAATTCTTCATAGATATCTCAATACATGTTTCACTGCTATCCAGTTAGTCTGTCTCAGATGACTCATGAACTGACTAAGCACATTCACTGCATAGCATATATCAGGTCTGGTGTTAACCAGATACATTAGTGACCCAATCGCCTGTGGATCAGTCTCACCTAAATCAGTAGGAGAACCATATATTTCCTTCAACTCCTTCACCATTGGTGTAGGAATGGATTTGCACTCTGTATATTTTCCTTGACTTAGGAAAATCTCATCAGTTCTCTGCCATACTTCTAGTCTCAAGAAGTAGTGCATCATACCCAGATCCTTCATCTTGAATTTCAAAGTCAATGCTTGCTTGCACTCAACAATAAGTCTTTCTGAACCGGTAAGGAATAAATCATCCACATACATGACCAAGATTAGGCACTCATAACCAACAATATGATAATAGGTTTGGATCAACAACACTATTTATGAAGCCCAAACTCATCAAGAATCTATCCATCTTCTTGTACTAAGCACGAGGTGCTTACTTTAGTCCATATAGGGCTTTCTTCAACCTGTACACATGAGATTTCGTGTTGTTTATCACAAATCCCTATGGCTGCTCGATATAATATTCTTCCTCAATCTCACCATTGAGAAAGGTTGTCTTTACATCCATCTAATGTAGTTTCCAAATCATGGATGATAGTACGGATGGAAGTGTATCGGGCTAATTGATCAAATGTCTCATTATAGACAACTCCCTCTGTTTGTGGGAATCTTTTGGCTACAAATCTCTCTTTGTATTTCTTGACACTTCCATCAATTGCATGCTTTATCTTCTAGATCCAATTGGAAGTCACTACAGACTTCCCTTCTGTTCTTGGAACAATATCCCATACATCATTCTTCAAGATAGACTGATATTCTTATGTCATGGCATCTTTCCATACTTTCTCACCTCTAGCTTATCAATGACAAGAAGGCTCAAAATCAATGATGTGGCTCATGGCTGAAAGGTAGCTCGAAAATATATTTGGCATCGTGCTCTCTCAGAATGTATCTTGAGGAGTTTCATGTCCCTCTTCCTCCTGCAAAGTTTGCCAAGACTAGATAGGCCTTTTATGGCCTACTGCAATGTCTCTGGGAATATTAATTGGAACAACTGGATCAAGTGTATCAATGGCTATCTCCCTCCGGATTGCTCAATCTGTCTCTGACCAGGGATGTAGATATGATATGCTCTCAAAGGTTCATTATATCCCACAAATGTACCCTTTCTCCCTGAAGGGTCTATCTTGGATCTCTTCTTTTTGGGTACATGAAAATATACTGGGCACCCAAATATCCTGAAGTGTCCAATCTCAACCTTCACTCCGGTGAAGGCTTCTTTGGGAGTTGTGTTCTTCAAAATCTAGTGAGGACTCATGTTATGAACATATACTATTGTCATGCATGCTTCTTCCCACAAAATCATAGGAAGACTCTAATCATGCATCATTGCTTTGGTTGCCTCAATGATGGTTATGTTCTTCCTCCTTAAATAGTTTTGACTCCCTCTGAGTTAAGTGACTCCCTCTAAAGTCAAGTGACTCCCTGTGAATTCTGAAGGATAAACATCTTCCTTTGTTGTTAACCTTCCTGGAACAAGAAAACAAATGAAAGGAAACAAAACAAGAATATCTCCTAGAGGAGAATAATGAGTACATCTCTAGAATCAAAACAATTTAAGGATTGTTGTCACAACTACAATACCTACTTGTAGTGTAGAAAAATTAGAAATGTAGGTTAGAGGAATGATAATTAAAACAATCAAACCTAAATTCTTCACTTCCAGTGTGTTGTTCCTTTGAATTCACTGAGATCCCTCTGGATCCATGATTTCAGAAAAGGTTCCTTCTTCCTGCAAGTACTCTCATGACATTGATACAAATAATATATACAAGTGCATACTTGAGGGTGCTGATATGATTTATCCAATGGCACTTGGATCATATCTGTCCTCTAACATATTCATGAAGAAGGTAGCCACAGTGTCACCTTTTTTCATCTTGTTATTTTGAAGCTAGCCCTTCAATGTAAGAGCTTTAGTAGATAATTGTATTCCTTGCTTTGATGTCATCTTCCTTCCATTCATCGGTAGTTGTCTCTGGTAAACCATTTTTCCACCAAAGTTTTGTTCACCATATTTTTAGATTCTTCACAAACCCTTGCCAACTAGGCTAGAAAACCTAAAAGGTAGGCTAGGATAGAAACCTTAGGCTTTGTTAGGCTTATGTTTGCCAACAATAAGCCTTAAGAGTGTCAAAAGAATACTAGTGAGCTGAAAATATCCTTCAATTGGATGCAAAAACCCTAAAACCAAAAATCTGCAGAAAATTGTGAAACCCTAGGGCCAAAAAATCAAAATGCTTGAAAATGCAATCTGAATCTTTTTGGAGGTGTGCTAAAGGAGGTTGTAAAATCCTGTATAAATTTTCTCCACAGCATCCAAGTTTAAGGTGCTAAAACACCTCAGAAAAGGAGGGTCGTACATAATTGCAACAAACCCTAGAGGGCCATACAAAATTGCAGAAGAAGGGGACGACTTACTTTGAATGCTTGTGCAATGGGTTCTTCAAGACCTATGCTCTGAAAGAATGTTGATTTTTAATTAATATAGGCTCAAGCATCGATTTCATTCCAATTTTATCATTTTACTTGAACCATAGATAATTGCAATTACACCATAAACAATTTGCTGCAGTAACCAAGATCACAAGAAGAAACACCATGCACAAGTACATAAGAAGTATGTTGGGAAATCGGTCTCAACAAGGGAAAAAAAAACAACCAATCCTTTTCTATATTCTTCAAGAGAAAGGCCTCCCACACCATAAACCTAGCACACAAAAGGGTGCTCACAAAACCTAGAAGACTAGTGCCCAAGAGAGGTGTGCACTTCATCCCTAAAACAAGTACTTGCTAAAATTTCCAAACTCACATGTGTGTTGTGTTTCCTCAATGAGGAAATAACCTTTACTTACATTAGACTGGTTACATCAAAAGTGGTGTCTATTGGCACAACAAGGCCAACCTCAATAACTCAAAATATAATTAATAATTACCATATTAATTATCTTCCACTTTATGGTAGGGCCGACCTGTACCCTTTACATAACAATTAGGGTTACAAGTAAGTCTGACTCTTACACAATATAGCAAGGGATCTAACAGACCCACTAGTGCTCATCCATTAGGGGAACATCCTACTATGATCAACCATAGGGACATCCAAGTCAATAGATCTTTATCTCACTGTGTCTCATAGGAGAATCATCAGGATACACACTCACTAGTGCTCAGCCACTAGGATCATGTCCACCTGTGCTTAGCCACAGGAACATCCTACTCAATAGATCTCTATCTCATTGAGTCTCATAGGAGAATCATCTGGAGTATCAAATCATCTCAACTCTCTGCACATAGGAGAACAATAAATCCATCACATGGGCTCCTTCACCCCTCACAGGGGTACACATTGTTTCATCTCAATCGATACACCCATCTCATGGGCATATTCCCTTCTTAGGGGAACACAACATTTCATCTCTATCTCGAAGAGAATGACACACCCATCTCATGGGAATATTCCCTTCTTAGGGGAACTCAACGTTTCAGCTCCGTCTAAGAGAACGACACACCCAACTCATGGGCATCTTCCCTACACAGGGGAACACAACATTCCCTCTCCATCTCAGAGAGGAAATACACCCATCTCATAGGCACACCCAACTCATGGGATTCCTCACCCCACACAGGGGCACACAACGTTCCATATTTGTCTTAGAGAGGAATAACACACCCATCTCATGGGCACACCCAACTCATGGGCTCTCTCACAAGTCGACTCACTCAGTCTGTGTCCTGGAGGATGTCTCATGCAGATGTAATCATCAACATGCCAAAGGTGCAATTATACATCATGTGAATAGAGGCGTTTACTTTGAACACAACGAGACTTCATATGATTACCAATCATTAAGATATACCATTAACAAATGTGAGACAACCTACCGATAATTAAAGTAGGTATCAAGGCACCGAGCACATTCTTACAAGTGTGAATAAAGGTGTTGAGGTTGAACACTTGAATATTCCATCGATCAGGAGACATTGATGTATTCCCAACTGTCTATGGTGGATAAATTGCCATTGATGACTACAAGCCTCTAGGTACTCATAGGAATCTAGGCCTAGTTTCCAGAATAGATGAGATGAATTCGATGGAAGGAGACCTGCTGAAAGGAGAGAATTAATGAATCTCTCATCAATAAACATGAGGTACAAAGCAATAACTTGATGATTTGGAGGAACTCGAACAAAGAGGATGTTCATGAACCAACAACCATGTGCGTCTTTCACATGCACCAAATGCAAGTAATGCACGAAAAATACCCTCTAAATAAAAACCAATAAGGAAGACTGCCAACAAAGGTGAGGAAACTACCCATAAGGATAATGGCATCCAAGATATTGAATGACTCCCAATGTGTGAATACATTTCTTGTTGTAGAACACAAGGATATCTCGACTACTAGGTTCAAGGTTACCTACTCATAATGAAAGTAGGACTAGGGTGCACGGTAGGACTACAAATTCATGTGAATCTGAGACACACTGAGGGTATGACTGAAATGAAAAGTCAAGAGTTCTGAGGAATGGCCGACACATGCTTATAGAATTTATTTGAAAAAGAGCATGAGACATATGGACAACTCAGGCAACATAGACTTGATGATGAAACTTTGTGATGCAGGAGGCATCGACAAACTCTCCATAGGGACTAGAAGAGTAACCAGTTGAAGGAGTAAACTCTAAGTAACGATCTCAGATTCCTAAGGTCATGCTAAACCCAAACTATGGATGAAAATGGACTCAAAATTTTGTGCTCTTTTCAAAGGTGACACAACTATTGCCGATATAAGATAATATTTTTTTCCTGCCAGTCTTTTTTTGTTTTTTCATAGGCAAATGAATGTTATGATACAAGAGAGGAAACGAGTGTCATGAGTAATAAAATATCTCCAAACAATGGAACATACCTATTATCAATGCAAGGAAGTGAATGTGGGGCATGGACACTCCAGGGAATGTTTCCTCTGAGGGTACAGGGTGTCAAGTTGCAAAGGATATAACAAGGCTTTTCTTGTCTAGTGATGCAAATTGCTAAGGTAAGAGGCTTATACCGAGAAAGAGGGAACCAAAAATAGGCTCAATACTGCAAGAAATATAATGGAATGAAATTACAACTTAACTCCAAAGAATTTCCTTTTCGTAAATTTCGTCCCCTAGGTCCAAAACGGTATAAAACAATACCTAGGAGAACTCTTCTAGCCAATGTTGATTATAGTGTTTATTTTTCAAAATTAGTCTACTTTGTCCGAAAAAGGGTTAAACTTACACCAAATAGACATTCTTTCAAATCCATTTAATGAGTGTGAAAGAGACAAGTTCACTTGACAATATTTTCACTTTTGAGAGAGTAAAAAAAGAGCTTAAACAAGACTCGGTGGGACTCCCATAGGTGAAGGTCAGAATGATTATGAGTAAGAATATGAGGTTTGGACACAAAGTCATATCAGAACTATAAGGGACTCCCGGTCCTATGGAATAACTTATGCATGGGCACCAAATGACATAAAGGTTATAACTAGGGCACCCATGTTTGGTAAGCCTCTACCACTCAATAACGATAGTTCTAGTAGCAGTAAGAAGGTTTTTTGTTGCTAATAAATGGGTTCATACCTAAGGAAAATAGATAACAGTCATAGGAAAATGAAAATATGCAAAACGGATTAAGAACCTATCGTATATTCTGGTGACATAAAATACCTGCTGAAGGCACGAACGAGCAATATGATGCTAGAAACCACAATAATCCCTGGACAAAACCACCAAAACCAACTCCTTACACTACACTATTAGTCCACTAGGTCAAAAATTAGCATGAACTATATAAAGTGGATAAACATTTTGTACTAATAGTAAAAATGAACAATTTTACCATACCATCTAAGTTTTTTACCCACATAGTGCATTTTAGACAATTTTCCTCACAATATTCAAGTGTCGATTACGGGAGCTACGATCAACGAAATTGACACTGTCTAGACCAAGTAAGTTCCCTTCCCCTCCTCTTCATTTCTAGCGGTTTAAATTTCAAATAAAGTCCTCATTTTTTGAGTTTTTTAGGATGAAACATATAAATTTGTGTGTACGTGAGATATGGTTCATAGGATCCTGTATATGGAGACATGTACGCAGGAAAAGCAAAGCCTTCCCCTATATATGTGGCCCTACACACGACGTTTAACACTGCAGCTCATGTACAAGTCCGTAAACAAGTTTTTTAATGAATTTAACTCAAAAAATGATTTTCCTTGGGCAGGATGGTGCTTGAATGGAGAGAGAGGGATCATGAGGAGGTAGATACAACAGTGGAAAGAAATGCAATGTCCCAACTAGCTCTAAAAATATGTGGCCCTTAAAAATTTTGGGCTCTCAAAGGAATGAGGGATCAAGTGAGATTACTCCAAATGCTAGTAAATGTTTGGGATCCAGAGATAGAGGCCTTCAATATCAATGCGAAACCATTGAGGATTGAAGTAGATGAAATCTAATTTATCAAATGATTGTCTTGTCGGGGTGAGGTGGTGAATTTCAAAGCCCGGGTAGCTGGGGGTGGTATGAACATAGAGGATTAAATTTCCACCCACTGTGTTGCAGACACCAAAAAAGTAGGGAGCCAACTCCCCAGCATAGTGATTGAGAACCCGAGTTTGAAGATCATCATTCTTGTCCTTACATGAATCTCTGGATTGGCCTCATTATACCAAGATTCAAGGCCACTCATGTTTTATGTAGTGGAGTGTTTACAACCCATGATTTATGATTGGTGTACCTCACTGTTGACTAACATGAAGAGTCAGCTAACAGATTGCAAACAAGGGAGAAAGAGAAACTTTGGGTTTGCATCCATATTGTGTATTTTTCTCTTTGAGCGGGTTCTAGTTTTGAGCCCTATAGTGGAGATCATCCACATAGAATGTGTGATCTAGCCATGTCATGGTTGACCAACATGATGAGGTGGTTAGGAGGTGGTAGGGTGCCAACCCCCTACATTGATGAGTTCTTTTTCTGGTGGCATCGACAAGTGATAGCCATAGATGACTACACTTATGCTAGGATGGACTAGAGAGGGGATCCATATATGCCTCTACCACCAGGATCCACCTATGTTAATATTTGGTAAGAAAAGTTTTTAAATATTTCATTTTTTTGTGTTTTTTCAAAAAGAATAAAAAAATGCAAATATTTTTGTATGGTATCAAGTATTAACAGTTACTTTGTTATGCAGATGTGGGTCTGCAATGACCAGATGAATTCCCATGACATCAGCAGAGGAACCAGAGAGATGTGTAGGCAAGAGGAGATGTGGGTAGAGTGTTACAAAATGTGCAGGGGAACCTATCTCATTTGACACACATGATTCTTATGGTTCGGGTGGAGGATCTTCCAGAGGCTATGCAACGATAGGTGGTGGGTGTGCCCCATGCGTGGGTGCGACTCTTCTAGTGTCTCAAAAATGTTGTATTGTGTTAACATGATACGCATCTGAAACCAAAAGTGTATATTCCATGGTCATATATATACCGGCCATATATGTATTTTGAGGGTGTGAGCCCCATTTTGTACTATGACACCATATGTTTTGAAGAGATGAAATACAAAATTTTGGTACTCGGCTTTACTTATATATGTTACAATGTGTACATGCATCGATGTGTTTTATTTACTTTAGCTATGTGAGAAATTCCAATCTAAAACATAATTAGCATATGAATTAGATACATAATTAGAACTTCTAGGTATGTGATTATAAGTAATAAAATCAAAGTATCATTCCAAATATCGTACACATAAGAATCATCAGAGAAGAGTAGGGTTTCTCACACAGTAACTTTTGTTTAATTGACATCGACTAAATGGGAGTCCAGACGTGCTATACTAAACCACATTATTCGTTGATGACTCTAGACAAATGCCACCTGAAGACACCAGTTGTCCCTCGGGTGAGTAAATGACCCAAGCGGTGGAAGCCATGTTCCATATATGACGACTGGCACCGTCTGTGAATCCTAAGTAAAATGAAGACTCTGTTGACATCTTCAAACCTAGGGAAAACCTAATAAGCAATTCGATGACACAAAGGAAAAGATATATATATATATACAATAAGATACACTAGTATACAAAGAGTCGCACCCAATCTTGAGGGCTTAAGCATAATATATTTTCAGGTAGAGTCCATTTAAGGGCTCGTCCAACATATTCCCTTCATAATCCTTCAATTCATAGGATCCTTTTTATAGAACACATCACACGATATAAGGACCGTGCCACATGGGGTTGAACTTTCCTGGCCCCAATGGTTCTTTGGCATGGTCATACAGGAGAACCAAGTCACCCTCAGCATACTATCGAGGAAAGAAAGACCTATCATACTGAACCTTTACACGTCGTTTATTTGCTTCAATAGTCCTAGAGGCATCTCGATGTTGCTCACCTATATGCTCTAGGTGCACAAGGCATTCTTCAAGATCGGATGTGTCAAGTAGAAGCTCAATTTCCAATATAAGGGAGGGGATTTCGCACTCAATCAAAAGGATTGAATCCACATCGTGTACTAACTCAAAAGGAGAAAAATTGATGGAACTCTTAACCGAGGTTCGATATTCCCAAAGCGCAGGGTAAATCATTAGATACCAGTTAGACTTACTCTAGCTGACACTTTTTTGCAAGATAGTCTTGAGAGATTTATTCACAGCCTCTACTTATCCATTTTCCTGGGGATAATAAGGGGAAGAATGACCATGCTTAAACCCCAATTTTGATGATAATTCCTTCATCATTTAATTCTGAAAGTGACTTGCATGATTAGTGACAATCTCCTTTGGGATTCAAAACTGGGCTATAATTTGGTTGAGTACGAAGAATGTTGCAGTCTTACCATCCAATTTAATGGTAGGCATGGCCTCTACCCATTTAGTGAAGTAATCTACGACCATAATAATATGTTGATTTCCCCCAACTGAAGCTGGGTTACAGTCCATAAAATCTACCCCCCACTTGGTGAAGGTACCGACGATGATGAATGGGAAAAGAGGGGTTGTATGCGAGCACATTTTCTGAGTGAACACCTAGAAAGGGTGACACTTATTGACTGCTTCAACACAATCTTTAAAAATTGACAGCCAAAAATAATTAGCTCGTAATTTTGTTTGGGTTATCGCAAGCCCAGATAGATGATCACCAAAATCCCCCTTGTGATATTCATTAATAATAGACTTAGATTCCTCATGATTCAAGCAGTGGTGCAAGATATTATCTACTCCTCAACGATACAAAGTGTCGCTGATGATAAGATAGTTTTTATCTTGATGATGTATATGTCATCAATCGTCTCTCGACAGATGTTGGGCTAACTTCAAGGTTTGAAGATAAATCATATTGTATCCATACCAGGGGTCCGAAGATGAGATAAGGAAAATATGTTCATCCACGAATGAATCGTTATGAATAACATCCTCATCCAGTCGAGGGAAGTCCTATATCAACTCGACAAAAACTAGCGATTTCTTAGTCTTCGCCGAAGCAAAATCAAGGTCAAATTATTGAAAAATAACAATCCAATTATTGCATTTCCCCCTATGATACACCTGGTAAGGACATATTGAAATGGATTTATATAATCAACTAGTGTAGTTTTGCAAAGCATTATATAAAGTCGTAATATTTGAACCACATGTACGGTAGCCAAGGATAGTTTCTCAATGTGAGAGTATTTAAATTCAGGACCGACTAAGTTTTGACTAAGATAGTAGACAATGTGCTCATGGAGCTCATCATTCTCCTCAAACAGAACCATACCAATCATCCCTTCGAACACGGAGATATAAAGCAAACAATCTCTATTGTAGTCCAGAGGCTTCAACATAGGCATCAATACCAAGGCTTTCTTAAGAGCATCAAAGGATTCCTGGGCTCTCCCATCCCATATAAATAGAGTGTCTTTCTTTAAAAGATGCATGAAACCCTTAGTTAAATTGACATAGTTCACTATGAACTGACATAAGAAGTTATCCTTCCCCTGTAAACCTTGAAGTTGTCGAATGTTGCGTGAGGGAGGAAATTGAAGTATTGTCTCAACCTTCATAGGATATACCATGATCCCATGCTTAGAGACTAAGAATCCTAAAAGATGGCCAGACCTAACGCATAGGATGCACTTGTGAGGGTTCAAATGGATGTGATAATAACAACATCTCTCAAATAATAGTCGAAGGTGAGTGGAATGATCTACTCTCTTGCGAGAGTGAGCAGTGATATTGTCAAGATAAGCTTCAATAATATGTTTGAGATCATGAAAAGCAAAGGCCATAGTGCGTTGGAAGGTTGCTCTAGCGTTTTTAAGGCCAAAAGGCATTTTCTGGTATGCAAAAGTATCCCAAGGAAAAATAAAATCAGTCTTGTGTTGATCCTTGGGTTTGATCTGAATTTGATTATATCCTAAAAATCGGTCCATAAAAGAGAGAACTTCACTTCCCACACACTCATCAAGAATTTGATCGATGAAAGGAGTCGGGAAGTTGTCCTTGGGACAAGCCTTATTCAGGTCTTGAAAATCCATACACACATGGATGGTTCCTTGTTTCCTATTCATGGGAACAGGGTTGGAAACCCATTCAGTCAAGGGAACTAGGTAGATGAAACCAACATTAAGTAGCTTATCTACCTTTGCCTTAATAGTAGGGGCCTTCCTAGGATTAACAACTCTAAGGCATTTTTGAACATGTGTAACATCTGGATAAGTCTTGATATCATGTTCGACAATTATAGGGTCGATCCCTATCATATCTTCATATGACCAAGAGAATACGTCACAAAATTATTTGAAGAGACCGATGTAGATTTGAATTTCTTCAGGAAAACAATCCGCACTAATATATATGTTTTCAATTTTTCCAGGAATTCGAGATATGTCGATCATGATGGTAGGATAATTATTCACCATGTTTCCTTCGGCATAAAAACCATGCTTATCTAGTGGAACCACAATGTGACCGACCATCTCACTCAAGGTAGATCTAAAGTCATCCTGTTTGATCCTAACAAGTTATGGGAGGAAGTAAGAGTGATGATGCATATCGTCTCATGGCCTATCAGGACCATTCATGGCCTCTAATATGGCTTCATCAGAAGGTAAAGTATCATCGATACAATCATGTGAACAAGATGATCAGGTGGACCATAAGATATCTAGAATGGGATCCACCTCGTCTGTTTGTGAGGGGACATGATCTGGGTCAATAGTAGTGTTAAGAAAAACTTGATACACAACCTCTGCCACTGAAAGTGGCAATGTCATCCCAGTGTGTGACTGACCTTCATAGGACATAGTTGAGGAAGGTAGGGTCCAAGGATCTTTGAAATATGAAGTACGGAAAGGAATGGACATCATTGATGATGAAGACCCAATGGAAATGGCATAAATGTGATGAATTGGTGCCATGAAATCAAAGGTACCCATTAGAGAGGAATACATTCCGACACCAATATGCCTAGTTGTCGCCTGAGAATTATCGATCACAGGGATCAAAGGTCCAATTGATACATTAGGACTAGAATGCATAAAGGACAATTGATCAATCGTCACTATTTTCCCTTCGTGAGGAAAACATAAAGTGTGGAAAACAAATGACATGACTGCGGTCGTGGAATACGTACAATTATTCCCTAGTATTAAATTATAGTCAAGGGGTGCATCAACCACCTTGACTTCAACTTCCACTATCTTTCCACCTAACTGGACCAGAAAAGTGGGAAGAATTTTGTGGGGTCAAAATGAACGACCATCAAATGTGGTCAACATGGTCATAGATTGAGAGAAAGAGTTGGAGAGCCAATGGATTTCCAATATGTTAGGGACATCATGTACATTGCAACACCCTCATCAGTTACAGTTTGTTTGATGATATATTTCGTGCAATCCACATGGATTTTAAAGGCCACGTGGTAAGGCAAGTAAGGCTTAACATCCGTGGCGTCAAACTTAATAACCTTTGAGCCACACAGGTCTAGAGCTCCTAACGTAGATAACAAGGTGTTCCATTGTGAAGGAAACATATAAAGAACCTCCAAAGTTGACATCGCACATGGGGTTTGACCCAAATCTTCGACAATCGAATAGTTCTGGGCAGCTCTGGCATTAGGATTTTGGGCAGACCATTTCAATACTCCTTTAAGAATACGAGGCCGAGGCTCTATCTTTTCAATATGCAAAGGTGTTTCCAGAGGAGGGGTAGACTTTGGACCTAGAACAATCTGTGAAGAACCCTAATCACAAGATCGAGTAGCTACATCAATTTGAGACTTGACCATATTAACACATAGACGACCACCTTCATGCACCCAAGGGTTTTGATTCCCACTCGACGCATTTATGATGTTGGAGGAGATAGAAGCCATGTGTTGATTATGCGGGAACATATTGGTCATCCCCACAGGCGACTGAGATAAGAGCCTCGAGGATTCCTCAAGTTTGGAGCATAGGTGGGTAAGGTGACCATCTTTACAAAGTTTATAAGGAAACTTCACCTTCCATTTTTCTTTCTTTCCCTCACCAACATTATTATTCAATCTATCATTGTTAGTGTCATCCTTGGCTTTGTTATTATTTCTCCCACCCTTATGATTATTACCTTGTCCTTTATTTCTATTCTTTCCTGGTTGTTGGTTACCATTTGGGTTGGTCGACGACTGCACATAATGCACATCCAACGACTGAGTGGGAGTGGAGGACGAGTCCTGCTACAGACTAGCTTACAGACAGATCCTTCAACTAGTTCTTCACAAAGTTTGTAGACTTAGCATTTTTAGAGCCTATGATGCCATTGACATGAGGCCCAGGCTTTTGTCTACAGTTATAATTCGACTGTGACGCGTCAGGAATAATTTCATATAACATCCCATATTGAGCATATATGAGGTCCAATTGATGGGCTTTGAACATAGCTTCTTCCTCAGATGTTACTCCGGATGTAGAGACATACTTCAAAATATAAGGCAATAAGGACTTAAGGAACCACTCCAATAGGAACTATGGGAGAATGGAGGCTTTAATCAACCTCTTTCGTCTATGCCACTATTGAATATGGTCTGATATATGCATGCCTTTATCTTGGAGAAGGGATGACAAGCGTTCTATGCCGGCATCATAATGAACCAACAACTGGAAGTGGTTGAGAAATACCAAAACTATCTAATTAAAATTTCCATATGTTTCCCCTAGTAGCTCAATGTACCATTTCACTGCAACTATCGTGAGGGTGCATTGAAATAGTCTCAAATGAATAGAATCATCATTAAGAGAATTGGAAGAGAAACAAAGATTAAAAGTAGTAACATGATCACCCATATCCTCACCAGTGTTTCCCTTGAATTTCAAAATTTATGAAGGAAGCTTAGTGGGGATGAGGAGCCATGATGGATCGTGATGCACTGGGTCATTCATTAATCTTGAAAAATATGGAAGATTAATCATGGCTAGAAAAGGGATCCGAGGCTACGGTAATTGAGCCGGTGTTCTCAGGAAAGATTGGTCTTGAGAGATTGTAGACCATCGAGGGTTCTGGTATACACCATGGCCCTGTTCAATAAATTAATATCCTCCTCCGAACTAATTCATAAGAGGTTATAAACACTACCCTAGGGATGACATACTGAGGGTTATAAACACTACCCCAACTGAATTGGCTCCAGGATGGGGGTTTCCCATGGCATGAAACTGACTCCCTTTGTGTGGAAATACGGAGGATAGAGGTGGATTCATCATAAAAAATGTGTTTGTTGGAATCGACGTGGAGGAGGAAGGGGAAAAGGAAAGAATATAAGAGGTAGCTTGTTCGCCCAGTTGAGTACTCCATCAAGGAGCATTGAGATTACGATTAGACCCAACAGAAAAAGGAGGTTGACCCCTAACCGTAGGATTCATTTGGGGAATTTGACTTCCACCAAACGGGAGAGGAGTATGCAGAGGGGCCATGCCCCCAAGTCCAATACTAGGATTTGTATTAGTCACTGGAATGGAGGATGAAAGTTGCGATGTCATATTTGGAATACCAAAAGAGAAAGGGTTAGAGACCGAAGGTATGGACTGAGAATTGTATTCGGGCATACCAAAAAGAGACTCGAAAGGGTTCATTACTATGGGTTGAGTAGCAACCATAGGCCAGATAGGAGTAAGGACAGGAACCTCCAACACTACAACCATCACGGTTGAAGGATTTGAAGAATTCCCGTTAACTACAATAGGTATAGGAGTCGAGGGACTCCTAGTGTCATTCAGACTCGACTCAGTACTCATAATTGTATAATCACAAGTCCGGTAGGTGGAGATATGTGTACCACGTTTAGTAACTTCATGCCTTTTAGAAAGCAAAGACTAAATATGCGGTGGTAACTTTAACAAACGAAGAGACCTACGAGGAATTTGGTCTGGCTCCATGATGACTCAAGACTCAAGATATAAAATCAAATCCTAGGGACAAATAACAATCAGAGAGCACACAAAAATAAACAAAAGGCCAAATGCACACAAATAGGATACAGTAGTTGAAAAGGGGCCTCCACTAGAGTAGGTATGCCTCTCCCAAGAGGGGCCTAAGACTCCCTTCAAAAGATTTGAGGTAGCAGAATCCGTTATAAGTGCCCTTGTGGGATTAACATCGCAGTCGGTCAAATCACCCTGGAGAGGTAATCCTCCATAAAGGTTGTATGTTGTCCAACCCTTATATGAATGAGGGTACCTACATAATAACCCCTACAAGTAACCTATGTGGATATCTATGTCAAGAAAATAGAGCCATAATGATATAACCAATGCGTAGGAGAACAATCATAAGTCAGGTCCACCGTATGGGAAGGGTAACAAAGCCTGAAATCTTGAAAGCATTGCCTCTCACAGAGGTAAAGGTACTAGAAAGACCCCCAAATATGAATAGATCCCCAGAAATATATCTGATGCTAAGAAGGTATTAGAGGTCTATCTCTGCAACCAACTTCGTGTGACCATGTGCTTAACTCCGGTGCGAGTGGAGCGTCCTGACGTCACTAATTACACAATGGATTTCACCACTCCTTGGTCAGACACATATGTTTAATTTAATATCCTTGGATAATTTCACTCACAAAATCCTATTCCAAGGCCCTATATCCTATGCTTGTTTCTGTACTCTGAAAAAAAAAAATCGTTTCTAATCAATTTTAATTAATCAACATTACTTTTAATGGCTTTGTTTACTCAAGAGATGTGGTCATGAAACTGATGATATTATGACTCAACATATCAAATAAATGAATATAAACATAGTTCTAAGTGCTAATCTTAAATTCTCAAAAGATGGTAAGCGTTTCAAATGAAACTTTCAATCCAATTTCTACAATTTCAATAAAATGCAATCTTTCCTCATATGTCAAGATCATTACTAAATAACCAAAAGAGCAAATGCCATAATGCAAAATGAGAATTTTTTTTTTTGTATTTTTTATATAAATAAACAAAAATGAAAGGAATGAATAATAGCTTGATATACAAACCCTACTACAAACAAAAAAGAGACAAGCCAAGAAGGATAGCAAGAAGCAAACACTCAGACCAAGATGCAAGGAAAACCAATGAAAAATATGATCAGAAAGAATACCACCCAAAAATCCAACAATAAGAAGGTTTCCTATCACTCTGTAAGCACTCAATAGTTAGGATAGAGACCCAAGAAGACTCAACAACTAACCAAACTCACCCAACAAACACCAAACTCGGCCACTAAGAAACAAAGTTGATGTACGTGACTGTTTGAGAAAAACTCGTGAATGTACGTGCCCTATAGAAGGACAAGTCGTGTATGTGTGCATCTGTCAAAGGAAAACATGTGAATACATAGTAAAACACTGCCAGGGAAAGGATTAAGCCAAAAAACTCAGATGCAAAGTAAAAATAGGTTGTTAAGCAATCAGACAACAAGGAAACTCTAGCTAGCAGAGAGCAAATGAAGGAGAAAAAAACTCTAAACCCCAAAACATAAGAGCATTCCCCAGTATGGCCATCAGTTTTGTTACGAGGAAAATCAGTCTATGGAATGGGGTAAACCACAATAGACGGAATGACTACATAAGTCAACTCTAATATCAAGTATGCTATATAAATGAAATGTTAATAGGACAAGATCAAGAGCCTACCTTGTTTGGATGTTCGATGAAGACTATCGTTGAACACACAACTCAAAGCTTATACCTGCAACTTGTCCTCAAAAACCAAGATACACAAGCATATGGTGATAATATATAATTCTAGCATACAAAATAGCATAATCCATTAACATACATGACAAATACACCCATGGAATAACAATTCAAATATTTGCAAGATATCAATTGGAGGAGAAACAAATATTTCTATTAAAATAATCAACAAAAGTATACAAGTGACAAACTTCTATGTTGACATGTCTCGGAACCGAGAAACTAAGTCCCTTCTAGTTGGGCATCCACCAAAGGAAAGCTCATATTATGGAGACAATGAGGTTCTCCATCAAATAGGGAAGATCTTGGGGGATGAACAATGTGTTCATACTTTCAAGGATAAAGGGATGCATACTCAATGTGAAGTGAAATTTATCCAAGGTATATTTTCTCTCAAAAGTTGAATTATCTCCTCTTGCACGACTTGAAAGTGGCTCAATTTATAGCCTTCAAATGGAACTGAAGGACCGAGTCAGAAATTTTCCAGTATATGGAAGGTCAAGGATCTTGGATCTCATGACATGACATGGAAACCCAACACAATTTTTAATTTTGAGCACCAAACCCGATGTACAAGGGATGTAGTGGTGAAACCTGCATATATGCATGCTCTCTAACTGGTAGGGCACGTATATGTAGAAAAATATGATTTTTTGTCTCTAGAAGTACAAAAGGGGACTTCAAGTCTGCATAGGGAAATGGAAAGGCCATCCAAGAAAGTTGCATGGGTGAGGCAAAATTTGCTATAACAATATTTCGTTCTCTGTTTATCTCATTGGTTTTGATAGTTTAGCTTGGGAATCATTCTACAATATACATATTAGATTAGTTGCATCTCATTTATTACATTCCCAAAATTCCTAAACTGTGGATTAGGCTGCAACATATAAAACCATTGAAAGGTTGTTAGTCTATAAACTAGATGGATTCCTTATTCCAAATAGTGTAAGGTCTAATTGGGACCTTTCATTGAGGATAATCGATATTGCATGCATAGGTAAATTCAACCTTGTCAATAGGTTGGGAGGAAAATGTTCCTATGGACCTATTTACACAAGTGCAACTTATAACAAATACGTAATTAGGGAATTTTTATTATATGTTGATGACTAATGCTTGTGGTTATTGTTGTAAATGAGTAATATGTTCTTCTTGGGGAAGATACAAGTTTAGAATTTAGTTTTGTTTCAAGATTTTTTGGAAGATATTCATATGCAGAGTTAAAGATTTCTATAGCCACATTTTTGTAATGTAGAGGACATAATTCTGCCTTTGTCTTGTAAATTGAACATCAATTGTGTCAATTGTTGTAAATGCCTATAATTTCTATGTCATAATGTTGATTTGAGCTTAATTTGGGTAAATTGTTTATGTTACAAAATGGTAGCAAGGAAATAGGAGTTGTTTATGAGATACCTCATCACCTCAAATGGTGTAAAAAGGTGTTTGGGTATGTTATAGAGTGATATTAGAGAAATTGGAGTTGTTTTTGAGGTACATGTCACTTCAAATAGTGTATTGAGGTGGTTTGGTACATTATAGAGTGGTAACAAAGAAATCGGATGGTTTTTGGAGTACCCTGTCACCTCAACAAACATACAAAGTGGTTGGGGTATGTTACATAATAGTATCAGAGACATTGGTTATGGAATGGGGGTTATATGGGGTGGAATTAAAATGTACGTGAATAAATTACAATTGCATATGAAGTGTTTGACAAAGGGACTCACATGAAGTTTTGGGAGAAAAAAGCAATTGCAAGCCAAATGTTTGACAAAAATTCCCCCATGAGAATAATTGGGGAAAGTTCTTGAAGCCTAAAATTGATGGACTAGTGGTTCTAATTCTTAGATTTGATTACTATGAATGGTTTATAGAGGAACAATTGGTGTAATTCATTATTTGCATAATTTAATTCCAAGTTAAATTGGTTGAATTATGAATTACAGAGTTTGGCGCTTTGAGAAATGGGAAAATTGAGAAACTTATGGTAGTGATAGACTTCAAAATTGTCAACAATGGAGTTGAAATTCAGTCTAGAGAATAAAGGAATTAATGGAACAAAAAATTGGGAAGCCAAGTTATGGCCATCAAATTGTTAATGACACAAATGAAGGCTACGCAAAGAAATTTGATAAATTTGAGGCTTAATGTAACATAAATTGCTCACATGGTGATCATCTCTGTGAAGTGGCCATGGACTTATGAAGTGAACCTAAAATATGACATGGAGGAACCTAGATAGGATCAAGAGTATAGGTGAAATCCATGCAACAAAGATTGCTTAGAAAACTCACATTTCTTCAGGTTTTCCAACAATTGATACTTTTTTAGAGTCTCTAACACCCGCATGAGATGTGAGATGTGTTCCTTCCAGGTAAAGCTATAAACCAATATGACATCCAGATACAATATTACAAATTAATCTAAAGAGGGAATAAAAACATCATTTATCAATTTCATAAATGTAGCTAGTGCATTACATAACCAAATGACATGACCTACCATTTCTACATACATTTTCTTGTCTTGAAGGAAATATTTCAAGTGTCTTCTTCTTTAATGCATACCTTGTGGTATCCCAATTTGATATCCAACTTGGTGAAGTACTTGTCAACTTATCTAACAATACCTAAATCATTGGCAAAGGGTACCAATTCTTGAGTGTGATCTTGTTCAAATCTCTATAGTTGATACACATTTTCCAAGTCCCATCCTTCTTGGGTACTATTATGATAGGTTATCCACAATGTGGGGTACTTGGTCGAATAACTTCCTGCTCCAGCATCTTCCACAATTGTTTCTTCACTTGATCTGCTTCAAGAACAAACTATCTATACAACCCAATATTTAGTAATGTGGAGTCAGACATCAACTGTATCTCATGCTCCACTTCCCTCTTAGGTGGAATCCCTTTAGGATCCTAGAGCACTCCTCTGTACACATGAAAAAACTATTCCATTTGTTGATTCTTTTCTTTGCTACATCCCTCTAGGGATGCATTTATTCTTACTGATTCCTCCCCTGTCTAAGTCTCTCTTAAGAAAATAAATGCATACTTCTTACTAGAATTAATCAAGTTTTTTTTCTTGATTAACACTTGCTAGAGAGATCTTTGACTTGCCTTTTATGTGTGTTGATGATGAAAGACTTCCCATCCTTTATTAGGTGATACTAATTTTCTCTATAGATGAAAATTGAATCCCTCGTATATGTGTAAGGGATTCCAAACACTACACCACACATGTCAAGGGGTACTACATCTATTCATCGATAAGAGCTACAGTTATAACAAACTTGATCTTACACTTTTTAGTGACTTTTATCTCTACATCCTTTTTCAACCATCCTAATGGATATGGGATTGGATGATCATGAACTTCCAATGCAAGCTTGTTAACCAAATCATCTGCTATGAGGTTGGTCTATGAGCCATAATCGAATAGAGCATCTACCTTGTACTTTTTGAACTGGATCTTAATATGGAATATTTTTTCATTTCCTTCTCTTCCATGTGATGAAGGCTACTCAAATTAACATCCTTCTAGACTGATGTGCAAACAATATTCTCATCCACATTTGATCTACTCTCTACCTGGTTGCTCAAATATTTTCCTAGCAGGTTCTTCTTCTCGGCATCCTTGTTATGGTTATTTGGATTCAAGTCTAGATGTAGCTTCAAACACTTGTCTTCAGTGTGACCATCAATATTGCAGTGGTTGTTTGGATCCTTGCACTGATGTGCAGTGGCTATCTTATTCTTTTAATTTCCTTTCCACTTCTTCTTCCCCTCCTTGGAACCATCTTTGTGGTCTTTCTATTTAGAACTAGTTGGTTATCCTTTCTTATGCTTTATGTTCTCTAGATACTATGCTTTCACATAGGCTTCATCAACGATCCTGGGTTGGAAGAGAATCACTTGTTTTCACAAATGACTGTGTAGACCACCTAGATACTTGAGGAGTACATATGGATTCTTAGGAGAGATACCCAACATGATCGCCATCTTTTTTAATTTGATGGTGTACTCTTGCACACTCTTCTCTTTCCTCTGCCTAAAGTGATGCCAATAGATCCATTGGTCCTCTACATACCCAATATGGTAGAATTGGGACCTAATGAGGGTTTTAAAATCCTCCCACTTAGTTACTGGTGGATCACCTTCCAACCTAAGTGTCTTCGCGTGGCTCTCCCACTAGGTTGGTGCATGGCCCTCTTGTTTTAGTCGAGAAAATTAAATTTTCTTCTCTTCATCTATATTATGGAAGAAATGCATTTCTAACTATTGCAACCAATGATTCAACTTAACAACATTGATCTCACCTTGATAAGGTTTGATATATACGTTTGCTTCCATTTTGAAGAGAGGTTGTGAAGGAGTGATGTCATTGAAATTGGTTTCTCTTTCTCAAGATCTTTTCTTGAGTCCTTTTCTGGGTCTTGACTATCTCCCGGTTTCTCATTAGATCCACCTTCTGAGTTAGAGACAACAACCTCCCTGAAAGGTCCAAACTTTTTTGCTAGAGATTCCATGAGGAAGGCCATGTTGCGAGAGATATTAACAACTTTCTCTTCTATCCTCAAAAATTTCTCTTCCACCACATTTGGAGGATTGTTATGAATAGACTCATCCACCATGGCTAGGGTTCTATGACTTCCTTATTAATCCAATTCTTGGATCCTTCAACTTTCCAAAAATATCCCAAAGAAAATTTCTCTAATACCAATATGAGTTTTTAACTGCCATGGATATTCCATTGGAACAATTTGTCACAACAGATCTTGTAATATTATGAAATCTTAGATTATGAAAATTGTTTCCTTAGATCCCAGATTAATTACTAGCTTAGTGCTTTAATTTATAAAATAACTAAAATCAAAATGAAAGAACAATAAAAAAAACACAAAATCCACACCATTGAACACAAGATGTACTTGGTAAATCCAATACAGGAGAAAACCTAGCTAGAAGGTGAGGCCTATGCTTTTTTCTCTTTTCTTCATTTATGAAAATTTAAATACAAAGAAAGGAGCACTCACTATGGAGTTGAGTATGACATTGTGGCCTGAATGAATGCTACATAATCTAATTCCTCTTATGTTATTCTCTCAAATCCTACTCTTAGATTCTCTACTCAACAATGGAACAAGTACAATGTTAAAATAATGGAACCCCCACTCTTCCTAGTGGCTTGGAATTTAACATAGCTCAATAGTCATCCAGGGTTATGATTTTTGCATAATCAACCCTTAATTAATGATAACTTGATTTGGACCTTCTAGAATCTTCTTGAAAGTCCACACGTGGCTATCCCCACATGTGTGAGTAATGGGGGCTAACATGGCATCCACTCATACCATGGTGGTCAACAAGGTAGGTTAACTTGCGAGAGGCATAACACTTATGCATATGATATCCAATGGAGGTGATATTTACACCATTGGAAAGGTCTCAGTGTGTGGACCAACGTCAAGGGATTAGGAGCTATGCTCATGAAGTTCTGACCCCAAAAAATGTCGTTTGATGCATCAAAATATATCTGGAAGTTTCTAGACCCCAAATCAACAAGCTAGGACTTGCCACTAAAACAGTTCATGCAAGTCAATTGCTCCATTTTTCCCACCCAAAAAGTACCAAGATATATGAAAAATTATAAAATGATCCAATATAGATCATCTAAGCAAAAAATTGAAGAATTCTTCAGTATACTCCTAGACACATGTCTCCTTCTGCCTCAAAGTATGTGCTTGTTCACACAAACTCTACCAGTAATCAACATGCATGAATTTCTCCTTGATCTTACTCGCCATTTTCTTCCACTTTTTAATCTTCTCCTACTATTTTTCGACTCTATCTTTCCACACAACATCCCACAGGGGTGCAACATGACCTTTTAGTGTTGTTATTGAGGTCTTGAACATTTTCATACTCAAAATATCTCTCAAGCTTTTTTATACACGAAATGAGAGTCTCTCCTTCCATCCTACCGATATAAAATAAAGCATTTACCCTTGCATTGCCTCTATCCTTCATAAACAAGATCAACCATTTTGTTGTGTCTCTTTCATTAATGTTTTATTTTTCCTCTATCATGTTTTCTAATTATCAATGTATTATAGCTTTGACATCCCCAACTCTTTTATTCTTCAATTCTTCTCCTCAATTCCTCCAATTCTCAGTGCCTCACACATTCTCTAGTTGCTCCTCTTAATCAGTATCCTTGTAGGAGTTGTCTTATAGTTCTCAACTAGATTTCCATTCACAATTGTTTATTCCTAGCATTATCTCCCACAAGTGTTCTTCTAGTAATCACATGTTGAAATGACTCTCCCTTAGGTTTCCATGTGACCAAAATTTACACAAGAATAAATCTCAAATAAAACCAATTCATAGGAGTTAAATAGCTTTTAAACCACTTGGTGCAAGTCCAAGCCCTTTAATGCCCAAACACCACTACAAAACCAAACCTGCAAGATCAAAGTGCAGCATAAATTCCAAATGATACAAAAATGAGCAAGGAAATGAGAATAAAGCAACTACAAAAATCACATCCTTACATAAACATAAATTCCAAATGATGCAAAAATGAGCAAGGAATGGAGAATAAATAATGCAGCAAAATTGCAACAAAGAATGAAATAGCAAAACCAAAATCTTTATTAGATGGTAGGGTTAAACCCAACCTGTGGGTTTACAATCTTGAAGTTTGAGCCTCTCTCAAACTCTTACAATTGCAGTATGTGAATATCTAGTTACAAATCATTCTCTAACTCCTACCTACCCCTATCCCAACAACTAACTCGAGAAGTAACTAAAAGGGAAGAAAAGTTTTTTTTATGGGTTGATGCATCATTGAAAAATGCAGTTTCTCTCAGTGCTCCATAATATCCCTTTCGCCCGTTGAAAAAATAAAAAAGTGAAGAGTGTCAATGGCTTCTTAAATTGTTTGTAAAACTATAAACACCTGACGTTGTTGTACATAGGCCAGATAACAAAACTCCACAATTCACACCAAGCACAAAGATATTTTTATTAATGAAAAACGAATGCATATAGTATGGGCGGACAGTTGTAGACAGTTGCAAACTGTTATAGTTATGGGAGGATAGATAGTTAGGGAGTTACGGATTTACAGTTACGGATTAGTTAACATTACCCCCTTAATCCAAAGAGACATTTTTCATCTCAAGCATCATTCGAAAATTTTCAAATTTCTCTCGACCCAAAGCTTTAGTAAAGATGTCTGCAATTTGCTCTGAAGTGGAACAATGATTGAGATGAATGGTTTTGGCCTCTACATGATGTCGAATCAAATGATATTTGGTGTTGATATGTTTGGTTCGATC
>ML779796.1:374942-411495 GCA_009831015.1 Picea engelmannii
CCTCCCTCTATCTCTCCCCCTCCCTCCCACTATCTCTACTCTCTTTCTCTCCTACATATACCACCTCTTTCTCTCTCTCATTGTTAGTCTCACTCTCACTATATTCCCCTCCCTCTCTCTCCTCTACTCTCACCTGTTGTAGGGATTTTGTACCTTGCAGGAGCTGAGCTCCATTGGGCTCTTCCTATACCTAATACAGGAACAGAGATACGAGAAAAGGATGCTTCTAAGCTTGATAATATGCCATGATCTACAAATATATCAATCCTCTATCAAAAAACACACAAACTTACATGAGCAGTTATTTAGAGGGAAACCTCCAACATATGTTCCATTAATAAAGTAAGCAATATTATAACTTACAGGTGTAAACTGAAGAGATGTCTTTCTTCCAAGATCCTTGCCCACAGCTTGACACCAAAACGCCATAGTAACTTTGCTTGTTCTTTCTCCCCTTTCCCATTGAAATGGATTGGTTCTTATAGGGATTTAAAGATAAGGCCATATGGTTAATGGGATAAGATCTTCAGGCATATACTGGAAGCATTCTCGAGACTAAACCCCGAGAAATCAGAGAGAGGTCTCATCCAACGCAACCAAATCCAAAATAGGGAACTTCTAGGCTCGGTCGCGACCTAAGTACACAGACAAAGTGACTCGGTCGCAACTTGGAATTTTGGAAAGAGCGATCGACCCCTTTGGTCGCGGGCTTGAGAAATGACAAGGGCGACCAGAGGGAGATTAGGCTAGAAACTCAATGGGAAGATGATGAAAGATGAGTGAATTTGGTAGGTGAACTATAGGATATGATGTCTTAATGGTTAGGAGGTTAATAATGCTATAAATCGGCCCCCTAAAATGTGAGGTCAGAGGAGGTGTCTGATGGTCGAAATACTTTACCAATAAAAGGCATAGAGTCGTGGGCAAAGAGCTTGGAGAAGAACATCGCTAGTCCTGCAAAAAAATCCCCGATGCGGGCATTCCCATGCTTAGTAAGATAGATGGTATCATAGCCATCATAAATACATTATGGATCTATGCATGATGCAAGTGATGGCCACAAAAAGTACACCATGGATCCATCAGAAAACAAACATGACTCGATTCATGGCCACAAAAATATACATTGTGGATCCATGAAAGATGCAAGTGAAAACATAGCCACAACCAAGTACAAAGGTGGATCTATGTGACGTCACACAAAGTAGTAAGATGACTCAATAACTGAGCAATCAAGGAAGTGCTCATGAATATTCTCCATCGCAGCTTGGGAAAGTATGTGATCTAACAGAAGGGTGATATGTCCCAAGGTCTTCGTCCATAATCCAAATGGTATGAATCTACAACATGAAAATAAATGAGTTGATGTCGAGCATGGTAGAAACCGTCTGATTACTGACCATTAGTGTATACCGTTAATGGACGTGAGGGAATCCACTGATGATGGTGATGGAAACCAAGATACTGAGTACAATCTACGAAGTGTGAATAAAAGAGTTGACATTGAACACTTGTAGATTCATTCGACATGAGTCAATGATGTAAAACCCATTGTCGAAATGCAAGGAGACATGTCACTAATTTCTGCAAGTCCCAGGGTACCGAAGGGTTTCTAGATTTCAATCCTGCATAATGTGTTGAAGTCGACATGATGAAATCGATCGAAGGAGGGACTTGATGTATCCCCCATAAATCAACGTGAAACATGAAAAAATGGATGGTGATAATGGAGCATGACTCGACACATGGATGGTGGTAATAAACAAGCATGGAGGGAGGGTAGGTGAATGACGTATGTAGGACTTCCCTTGAACAAGTATGCATGACAAATGGCTTGACTCGACAGCATTAACTCAAGTGAAGACCATAATAAGAGTTCATGGAATGGTGAAGGGAACGTGACACAATGATGGGAATGGTGGTCAAATGAAATAAAATGGATAACCCAAATGTTTTATGAGGTGATAAAACATGTGCGTTGTTCAAGGGAAACACAAAGTAATGACAATTGTTAGTTAATGAAGACAAGATGGAAAAACCCTCTAAAAATTCTCCACCATGATCGATGATTACCTCTTTCTAGTTTTACGAGCTGGAGGAGGATAAAAAATGCTCTTTATAGCTCATCTGATAATGAGTCCCTCAACATATTATTAATGAACCTGAGGAAGGATGGGTTTGGTCCCATGAATGGGTCCTTCAATGAAAATTTTAACGAGTCCAAAGAAGGAAAACTCGATGGTCTTTTCTTATTTAAAGAGTTTGCAAATGTCATAAAGAAAACTCTATATACTTACCTGTGTATTTTTATCGAGCCCGTGCAGGTTTTTGCTCATTGGTGTTTTAAATTTTAGGGAGTCTGAAAAAATTAAAGAAGACTCCAGGGGGGTACTTTTATCGTAAACTTTAGTCTCTTGGGCCTGAAAACGTTTAAAGCAATGCGAAGGAGAACTCTCCTAACCACAAGGGATAGGGTGTTCCTTTTTTGTAAATAGTCCATCTATCCTGAAAAAGGGGTAAACTTATACCAGATGGATGTATTTTCAAATGCATGATATAAGTGTGAAAATACAAGCATACTTGATGATCTTTTTTGTTTTAAGGAGTTGAAAAAGATATTAAAAGGGACTCTATATAATGGTTCCATAACTTATGTCGATAGTGTTCCTAACAAAGATATAGTTAGAGTATGGTGCCATGAGAAAAGAAAATAATAAATAGCCAAAAATGAAGAAAAAGAGTTATTTTATAGTGTGAACAAGGTTAAAATGAAGCTATATGTGGTTAAAAATATGGTTTTTACCTCATTTTACCTATTTACCTTGGTGAAACTTTGGAGAGCCCTTTTATTGTGAAAATTTGGAGCAGTGATTGCGAGGTGTGGAACCAAAGATCATGTACCTTTCAGCGAAAAAACAATAGGTTGGACCTCATATTACAAAACCCATATTTCATTTTTGTTTTTATGCATTTATTTATTCGTGGCATGACTCAAAAATTTGTGAGTCTGCACGGTCGCGACTGGTCTCTTTGCAGGGAGCGATCGAATGGTTCCCTCACTTTTTGTGAAGGAGGAAATAGAGATCAGTCACGATCATAGTAGATATGAGGGGAGACTGACCAATATGGTCGCGGTCGGTCACACTATCGACCAAAAGAGGTCGCGACCAAACAAAGTGGTCGTGACTAGTCGCCTTATCTGCCCAGAAAAGTCGCGACTGAGTGTATTTTTTACAAGTTTTTGCAAATTTTTTGATGAGTATTGTATATGAATGGGTTCTAAAAACAATTTGGTGTTTTTGGTAGGTGTAAGCAATGATGTTAGAGTGGAGAGAACGTAAAGATGAAGAGAATGATAATGTTGCGGTAGAGGATCCTCCAACTTTAGATGCTTTAAGGAACTGTGGGTTACTGAAGTTCTTCCTATGTCAGAACATGCGAGCACAACCAATGATGTTACAAAGGTTGGTTGATATGTCAGATGCATATCAACAACACTTTGTGGTATGAGACTAGATATTAACATTGAAGGTTGAGAATATTTACTTTCTGATGGGGTTGTCTCGTCATGGTGCCACCATAGTCTTGATAGGTGGCAAGAGGGGTAGTGCAGATCGAGTGGATGACTATGTGTGTCATTACTGTCACGCAGGTACACAAAAGAGCAGGAATAAGTTTCCTAGTACTCGGGTAGTGGATGTCACCCTACGTATTGTGTTATTCACCATTACACGGGCGATAGGGCATACTGGGCTACACTTGGCTTCGAGGAACCAAGTAGATTATGATGTGATGAGTATGTCCCCTACATTATATAACTGGTGTGATGCAGTGTTGTTGAATATCAAGGACCAGTAGACCAAGTGTAGCTTGGGTCTACAAAAGCAATTTTTTTATGGATCCATTTTTCTATCTTTCTTTTTTGATTGGGTACCTTCATCACGACCATGGGATGTGGTGGCATATGTTGGGTATAGATATCTAGCTATGAAGAAATGGACAAATCTGTTGTCCCTACTCGGCGGGGGGAACTCAATTCCAATTTGGTGCCAAATTTTTTCGATTTGGGATCTCCATATAGTGGCGATAGATGATTATGAATATGATGGCGTGAATTACCGTGATGATCCATATATGGTTCTCCCTGAGGGGGAAAGGTTTAGTGATGAGTTTGGTAAGAAAGATACAATTTTCATTATATTTTTGTTTTTTGTATTCTTAATTTTTTTGTGATTTTATGATATATAAATGTTTTTGTGTGTAACATAACAAATAATTTGTGATGGATAGATTGTGCGCCAGTATGTCCAGCAAGGACGCTGCCATTGACTAGGCGTGGTGAATAGCACAGGATTGGGAGAGGACCACATGGTGGGAGAGATGATGTAGATCTCTTGGAGGATCTCGAGGAGAACCTCAATCATTTGAGTGTGGGCATTCCAGTGCCACATATGGATGATATACCTATGCGTATGTAGAGGAGCGTCGTAGGTGTGGGGAACCGGTTTGGGAACGTTCTGCGGAAGGTTGTGCGAGCAGTCATTTTTTATAATGACCAAAGGGCTCCTCGAGATGACTAGTGTTCTTTAGCATGATGGACTTTTGGTGCTTTTTATGTTACGGATATATGGGCGGAAAGCCCAATTTTGTTATGTTATACCAAATTTGGATATTTTTTGGACACACTGTTTTTATATATATGGATATATGGCTTTGTGATTTTTTCTTGTATATATGTGATGAAATGGTTTATACGATGTTTGTATAATATAATGCTTGTTAATGAAGTAGATGTCAATTCAACAAAAAAATTGCTAGTGATTCAGCTAATGAATTGAATTGTCTTGGTATATGTCCATAAGTAATAAAATGATATGATCAATCCAAGAGTCGTACCCTTAAATATTTCTAGAAAAGGATAGGATGTCAAATAGAGTAGCTCGCATTGAGGTGTGAAACAACGAGCTCATAATCTTGGCGTATTATCAGGTAATGTATGCCCAAAGAAGATACTTCGGTTAGAAGTTCAATGATGGCATTCTATTCGACAACATTGTTCGTTGCAGGTCCTAGATAGATGCCTCCCAGAGCTGACTATTTCGTTGGTGGGTGAAAGTATCACCCAGGCAACGAAAGCGATATTCCAGGAGGTGCGACTAGCTCCATCCTCATATCCATAATAGGGTAAGGAGAATGGCGACATCTGCATCTCAAGAAATTAAGTAGGATAAGTAGATTGACAAAGACTATCACATAAAAGGAAAACAAAGACAACCATATTATACTATAATATATATGGTACAAAAGAAGTAGATAGCGCAGGGTTTATGCATAGTACTTTTTCAAGTAGAGCCCATTACAGGGCTTCGGGAGAATATTTCCTTTGTAATCGGCTAACTCATAGGCTCATTTTTGAAGAGCACATTTGACAACATACGACCCATGCCACAGAGTTTTGAATTTTCCTGCGCCTAGTTTATCACGGTCTTGATCATAGATCAACACCAAGTCACCTTCTGAAAAAGTTCGAGGACAAATTTTCTTATCATATTGTGACTTTACTTTCTTTTGGTGGGATTCATTAGCCATGATGGCCTCACAATGTCACTCATCAAGGAGAGATAAGTATAGTAATTGTTCTTCAGCGGAGGTACGGGGCAAGATATCGACAACTAGCTTAACTGAGGGGATTTCGCATTCAATGGGTAGTACTACCTCTAAGCCATACACAAGTTGAAATGGTGTGAAGCTTATGGAAGTCTTGGCATAGGTTCAGTATGCCCATAAGGCTGAGAATAACCTCATATGCCGATTGGAATTATGTTTTCTAATCATCCTTTGGAGCATAGTTTTAAGTACCTTGTTAATGGACTCAACCTGACCATTTGCTTGTGGATAGTAAGGAGAAGAGTGCTCTTGGTCAAAATGCAAAAGGGTAGATAGCTCAGTCATCATGTTGTTACAAAAATGTGATATGTGATCAGTCACAATAGAATTGGGAACACTGAATCTTGCTATAATATGATTGAATACGAATAATTATGAATTTTTGGCGTCATTAGAGTATGTGGGAATGGCTTCTTCCCATTTGGTGAAATAATCAACGACCACAATTATGTAATTATAAACGACAATAGAAGGGGGTTTACATGTAGTAAAATCGATGCCCCATTTAGAAAAAGGGCCAAATGCAACAACGAGATGCAGGGGAGAGGAATGTGTGTGCATTTTCTTAGAAAACAATTGGCATGGGTGGCATTTTTGGACTACATTCAAGCAATATTTAAAGATTGTGGGCCAAAAATACCCTACCCATAACATTTTCTGGGTAGTGGCTAACCCAGAAAGATGGATGCCACATGGTCCTGAGTGAGAGTCATTAATAATTTTTTATACTTTTGAGTGGATGACACATCGGCGTAACACCATATCTACTCCACGATGGAAAAGTGTATCACCAACGATGAGGTAGTGGTGGGATTGATGGCGTATGCGATGAAGATCGTCTTTGGAAATTTGAGGGTGGAAGCATTAGGTCTTGAGATAAATGAGGATATCTCCATACCAGGGTTCAAAAGAGTCAATGAGGAACAAAGATTCATCTGGAAATGAATCTTGAACCACTGATTCGTTAATGACTCGGGGGATATTGGTCATTAATTCTGCAAAGACTAGGGACTTCTTAGATTTGGGGGTAGAAAAATCGAGGTCAAATTCTTGTAATAAGACAATCCATTTTGAGTAATAACCTCCCAATATTTGACGTGATAAGATATATTGCATAGGATTGGCGTTAGATATAACGGTAGTAGTTCAAAGTAGAATGTAATTCCATAATCGCTGGATAGGGAAAATTGTTGCTAGGGCCAACTTCTCGACATAAGGATAATGAAGTTCAACGCCAAATAATCCTTTATTGAGGTAATAAATAACATGTTCGTTATTGTCTTCATTAGTTTGGACTAAGACTATTCTGATAGTAGTACCGGAGGTCGCGAGATACAAGGTAAAATCTTGATTATAATTTGGGGGTTTCAATAACAAAGTGGATGTAAGAATGTGCTTTAGTCGATCGAAAGAACGTTGAGCTTGTTCATCCCAAATGAATGTGACACCCTTTTTAAGTAATCACATGAAACCCTTAGTAATCTATGTGTAGTTGACGACGAAACGTCTTAAGAAATTTGCTTGTCCTTGCAATTTCTGAAGTTGGTTAATAGTAACAAGGGGAGGAAAATTGATAATGGCCTCTACTTTAAGGGTATCCACTTGGATCCCAAACCTGGACACAATAAATCCAAGGAGATGACCAGATTCCACAATAAATATGCATTTGTGTGGGTTGAGACGGATGTTGTAATGTCGACAACGAATAAATATTTATCGTAGATGATCGATATGATCTTGTCGCTTAGGAGATATGGTGGGTAGGTCATATAGATAAGGCTACACGATGTGTTTAATTTTGTGAAAATCATAATACATGGCCCTTTGGAAGGTGGAGCCAACATTTTTTAGACCAAAGGGTAACTTTCGATAGGTGAAAGTGCCCCACGGGAATATAAAGGCAGTTTTGTGATGGTCTTTTGGTATGATTTCAATTTGATTATAGCCAAAGAAGTCATCCATGAATAAGAAGACTTCGCCTCTAGAACAATCATCGATGATATGATCGATGAACGGGGTGGGAAAATTGTCCTTAGGATAGGCCTTGTTAAGGTCCCTATAATCAACACATACTCAGATCGTGCCTTGCTTCTTGGCAACAGGTACGATATTGGAGAACCATTCGTTGAAGGGCATGAGATAAATAAAACCAGTGTTCAATATTTTTTGAACTTCAGCCTTAATTGTTGCGACCTTTCGTGGGTGAATGATCCGGATTTAGGAGCGGAACGAACTGATTAACAGACTAAATGGAATGAACATAGAGATATGGCGAATAACAAAAATATCCAGTGAACAATATCTTCTATTAAATAATGAAATAGGATGAAACTGTAAATCTGCAGAACTGAAACTTGCTCGAATGGTGGTAGCTATATTTGAGAAGAGACATGGTTTCTACGCGCATCCTTCTGAGAAGAATAGATTACAATGAAGCTCCATAGGCCTTTTCGATATTACTCATGAATGAAAAAACCCTAGACATACAAAAACCTAACCCTAGAAGGTGAAACGCCAAAAGTCATGTGGTCCCTATAGGTAAGTTGGTGTAATTTGGTGCCTCAAATTCCTAGGGCCGTAAATTTTTCATACGACCTCCATTTTAGGCGTGTAATAGCCCATCGGAAATGTCTTTTAGAGAGCTACAATTACGCCGTCAAAATCTGACTTCGTCTACAGTTTGACTATGGCGAGACAAAAAAGCAACGTTTAGGGCCCCAAAACGGCCCCGAAAGTACAACAAGATGTACTGACAAGAAAACATACAAAATAAGCTAGTTGGATTAGGTGAGAGGCCAATCGTTTCCACCTGGAGGATGTGTGGGGCTTCTGACAGCCCCAGAAGTGTAGAGCCGACATTTACAAAGCAATACAAAAGAATGTGATGAACAAAAACATACACGAGGAGCCAGTTGGAATAGGTGGGTGGCCACCAATATCCACCTGGATCAATCCTCTCCCCTTAGAAAGCAATGGTATCTATTGCATTGAGTTCCCCCATAAGGTGAGGAAAATTTTGTTGGATTTGGCCCTGGGTGAGCCACTTGCCTTGGTGTAGGATTTTCCCTGCCTTGACAAAACAATAAATTTGGATCCGTTGTTGGCAAGTGCCCTTGACCTATGTGTCCACGATCTGATTAGTGGAGGCTTGTTCCATGCAGTCAGGGTTGAGCTATGTTTGTTTCAGTTGTTCTGTGATCTCAGAAGTGTCCAATAATGGTGGAAAATATGTCTGAAGGAGGTCCACATTGAATACTGGATGCAGACCAAGGAAGGGTGGAGTGTTGAGATCAAAATCATTGCTACCCACAACCTTGGTGATAGTGTAAGGCCCATAACGAAGTGGGTGAAACTTCTGATGGGGCCCGATGAGATGCTCCTTCTGCAGATGTAACCAGACTTTTTCACCAACCTGAAACTAGTGTGGTAACCTATGTTGATCATGGCACTACTTGTACTTAGCATTGGATTTCTGCAAAATCTCCTGGAGTGTTGGTGGATGTGATGAATCCGCTCAATGAATCTAGTGGCTTTGTCGATCACAGACTGATGAGGGGAAGATTGTGTATGTGTGGTGGGAAGAGGGAGTGCAACGTCAATGGGTCCCAAGGGTTGGAATCCTAGACCCACCTGAAATGGGCTATGGCCGGTGGAACTATGAAGAGCCCCTTTGTAAATGTGTTGGACATAGGGGAGACTCTCATCCCAAGTATGTGGATGCTTAGAATTGTACATGCACAATATGTGCACAATCATCTGATTGATGACCTATGTTTGGCCATCAGTTTGGGGGTGGAAAGCAATAGATTTTGTGAGTTTGGTGTTCAACAGAGACCAGAGACTCGACCAAAAGGTGTTGAGGAACTTGTTGTCTCGGTCAGAGATGATGGTTTGTGGTCCTGAATGTGAAAATTAGTGGCAGTTGCGCCTGTAACCAAGAGATGATATGTGGTGGCGAAGTCTGGATCTTGTTGATAAAGTTGGGGCCACTCAGAGGCTTCATGTCCATGGGAATGGAGCACAGTGGTGAGGGAAGCCACAGGGGGTGACTGAGGTATTCAGTGACATGATTGGAGATACTTTTCGTATACTTGATGTTGAGATGAAAATGTTGCAGCTAGGTGGACCACTTCTGATGGCGGTCGTTCTATAATTTTCCCTGTGTCTGTATGAACTATAGAGGCTTGTGATCAATGTGTATGATTGTCTCTTTCCCCGGGATGTAATGTTTCCATTGACGACTGGCTTGTACAATGGAATACACTTCCTTGTCATAGGTGGGGTATTTCCAGATAGTATACGAGATTGTATCACTATGGTATGCCACCGGATGCCCATTCTGAGTGAGAACTACGCCCACAACATAGTCAGATGCATCAGTCTCAATCTTGAATGATTGTTGAAAATCGGGCAAGGAGAGTACCGAAGCTGAGCATAAGCGATGCTTCGGATCATCGAATGCTCATTGTTGCTCCTTCCCCCACATGAACTTGGCCCTACCACCATCCTTGTTCACCTGGCTGAGGGCCCATGCAATATGGGAGAATCCCAACACAAACCGCCGGTAGAAGTTGGCTAGCCCCTGAAAGGTCCGCAGCTTGGTCAGTGTGGTCGGGGCTGGCCAGTCATAGATGACTTGGATATTAGCTAGATCAACGTGTACCCCATTCTCATCAACAATGTATCCCAAGTATTGGACCATTTTCATGCCAAAAGAGCATTTTTCCAAGTTGGCATACAACTTGTGTTGTTGCAGAGTGCTCAAAACTTGTTGAATATGCCGCATGTGCTCTTCCCATGTTCTATTGAAGATGATGATGTCATCCAAATATACCACCACAAAGGATTTGGTGAAGGGTCTCAATAAATCATCCATCAACCTCATGAAAGTGGTCGGTGCATTTGTTAAGACAAAGGGCATGACTATCCATTCGTAGAGACCTTCCTTAGACTTAAAGGTTGTCTTCTATACATCAGTTGGTTCGATGGGAACCTAGTGGTAGCCAGACTTTAATTCAATCTCGCTGAAGAAATTTTCCCCCTTGAGTTGGTCAAGAAGGTCATCAATCCTAGGAATGGGGTAGCGGTTCCTGACTATGATTTTGTTTAAGGCTCTGTAATCAATGCAAATTCTCCAAGTCCCATCCTTCTTCTTCACTATTACAATCGGGCTTCCGCAAGGGGAGGAGTTGGGTATGATGTGGCCCTTTTGAAGAAGCTCTCGAATATGACGCTTGATTTCATCATTCTCCATCAGTGAGCGTTGATAGAATGGTATGTTAGGTATAGGTGTGTTGAGGGTCAAATCAATTGGATGCTTGACTTGGCAATGTGTCAGTGCCCTTGTAGGTGAGGAGAAGATGTCTATGTATTCTTCCATGATCCTGTCCACTTTATTTTTCTACGAAGAGAGGAATTGTGTAGAGGCCACAGATGTGGCGGCAACCTTCTGCTTACTGTGAGCATGAATCACAAAGAAGATGAACTTCTCGGTATGTGAAATTACCTTACTTCATTGCTTAGCATAAATTAAAGAAATAACAGTAGGCGGAACTACCTCTGGGATCCTGTAAAATTGTCTACCCAAAGTAATAATAACACTACGAGGTCTAGACTCATACACATCATGATGCTTCAACAAATATGGTTGTCCTAAAACAACATAAAAAATTTCAAGGGGAGAAATATGACACAATACCTCATCTTTGAAAGGCTTGATGTCATAGGGAAGATGACATTGTTGGATGACATAGAGATCTCTTCTTTGGTTAAGCCAACCGATGGTGTAGGGTTGCGGGTGTGGCATCGTTGGTAGGTCCAACCACTTGATGAACTCTATTGAAATTAGGTTATTTTGAATATCATTATCGACAATGAAATGAATCAGAGCCCCCTTGACCCACATTTGCGAGTGAAAGAGACGTTCCCCTTCCTCTGGTTCTTATGGTTCGCTCGGATGGAATTTGGTGGTAGAGATAGTGGAATTGGGTTTAGCATCGATAATATGCTTCTCTCCTTCAGGATTTGACTCAGAAAAAGAATAGGCCACTGACTCAGAATCCTTCAGCTCGACCACAAGGGACTTCTTGGAGCGACATTCTTTAGTGTTGTGCCAAGGAATTTGATGGTACTCACACCATTTTCTCCTGTCCTTCTTCGTCTTCTCATTTCCCTTCTTGTGTTACAGCTTGGACTAGTGATCCTGAGGGTGGCCATCTCGACTTGGTCCCTTTTTGTGTGGGTTGGGGTTGCCTTTTCCTTGCTTCGACTGTGAGGGGTTTGCAGATCCAAACTCTCGTTATTTCTTTTTAAATTTTTGCTCGATCTTGACAGTGTATCTATAAGTTGTGCCCAAAGAGGCAATGTCCAGGAACTCCATTTGTCTGAATGTATCTATGCAAACAACCAGGGTATTTGAGCACCATATGACGCTCAGAGTCTTTGATACCCAATTTGGTGTGTAGGGTATGGAAAATATTGGTGAAATCTAGTACTATCTGGTCCCTTTCTTGACGTAAGGTGGTCCATCTGGTGTGTTGGTCCTCATAGCTTCCAACAGGGTAGTAATTTTATTTAATGGCGTCCCGGAAGGAATCCCATGTAGGATCCACCAAAAATATTGTAGATTCCTCCACAGCCATTTGCTCAGAGTAAGTATCCCACGAGTCTTTAACATGGGAAATGACCTTGAGGAGTGGAAAAGTGATCTTTTCCCTATCAGAAAAATTGTGGATCGAAAAATATCCTTCGAGAAGATTCAACCATTTCTCTACAGCATCCGCATCTATCAGTCCTTCAAATAATGGAATATCAAAATTTACATGTACCTTGAAGGGGGTTGCATGGCCACTTGATGAAGATGCTTCTCCTGTGGGTAGTCGTCGAAGGATCTGCACATAGTTGTCCATCATTTTGTTCCTTTGTCACGTGAGTCTTCCTCAAGCAACATTTTAATAGGATCTCATGCTCCATCATCTTTCTTTTTGTCTCCCATGGGTTGTTGTCGGGCTCGGTGCGACCGATATGGTAATGGATCGATTGGTTCGAGTCCCAACTTCTTGTACCCATATCTTATCGGGTACATGCACGAAGAAAAATAAATGAAGAGTAGACCACTTTGATACCACTGATCCAGATTTAGGAGCGGAACGAACTGATTAACAGACTGAATACCATAAACACAGAGATATGGAAAATAACAAAAATATCCAGTGAACAATATCTTTTATTAAATAATGAAATAGGTTGGAACTGTAAAACTGCATAAATGAAACTTGCTCGAATTGTGGTAGCTATCTATGAGAAGAGACACGGCTACTACGCGCATCCGTCTGAGAAAATAGGATTACAATGAGGCTCCATAGGCCTTTTTGATATTACTCATGAATGCCAAAACCCTAGACATCCAAAAACCTAACCCTAGAAGGTGAAACACCAAAATTCATGTGGGCCCTATAGGTAAGTTGGTGTAATTTGGTACCTCAACTTCCTAGGGTCATAAATTTTTCATACGACCTCCATTTTAGGCACGTAATAGCCTGTTGGAAAGGTATTTCAGAGAACTACACATTCTACTGTCAAACTCTAAATATGACTACAGTTGACTGTGGAGAGAAAAAAAAAACAATGTTTAGGGCCCCAAAAAGGCCCTGGAAGTGAAACAAGATGTGTTGACATGAAAACATACAAAATAATCCAGTTGGATTAGGCAAGAGGCCACCTGGAGGATGTGTGGGGATTTTGAAAACCCCAAAAGTGTAGAACCCATAATTACAAAGAAGTACAAAAGAACGTGTTGAACAATAACGGACACGAGGAGCCAGTTGGAATAGGCAGGTGGCCACCAATATCCACTTGGATTAGTGAACTGGATGAAGTCGTTGTCGAACGGGATGAGCTGCAGGACATGTTTTAATTTCATGAACAACGATTTGTGGGTCGATTCCTAGAATTTCTTCATATGACCAGGAAAAAATATCGTGGAACTCTTAAAAAAGGGCAGTGTAACATTCAATCTCTTTGGGAGAGAAATCCACACCTATCTAGATGTGTTCAGTTACCCCAGGTTTAACTGAAATGTCAATTGATATAGTCTTAGAAATATTTCCCAAGTTTCCTTCTGATGGGGTGGGGATATGATGTGGAAGGTAACGAGGACGAGTCTTGGGTATTAGTAGAAATGAGGGTTTGAATATGTTTTTATTTCCTCTCATTATTGGGAAGGAAAGAGGATCGATGGTGATGGTATTCCCAGGGTCGGTCTTGAAGAGACATGACTTCCATTATAGCTTTATCAAATGGGAAGATGAAATTTAGGAGGTCATCCTTGATATGTTCAGGAGTAACACAGTAAGGAGAGGGAAATTGATCTAGCTCCTCATCCAGTAGGAGCTTATAATCAATGTTAGTAGATTCATTTGTTGTCTGGATAGTTGAATATGATAATTTACGTAAGGATAACGACATAGAAACTCTAAAGGATTTGACATCAGAAGCATGAGGGATTACCCAAGTGTTGAAAGAACCAAGGGGTTTACCACAAAAGGAAGAGATAATATTAATCAGAGCTATTTGAGAGATATCGGGTGGGGGTAAAGGGAAGTTTCCCACAAGGGTTGGATAGAGGATTACGCTGATACTCTCATACATGGGTGCCAACTTTCCTATGAATGGTACATTTGTGTTGGGGTTAAGTTGCACATCGGGTGTACAATAATCAAGTTGGTTTATTGTCACTATCTTTCCCTGGTAGGGAAAGCAAAGAATTCGGAAGACAGAGGATGCTACATCCTTCATCTCATAAAACCATGTACGACCTAAAAGGAGATTGTAGTCGAGATTAACATCGATTACTTATACTTCGACGGAGTAGGTTTTACCAACCAATTCGACTGGTAGGGAGGGAAAATACCATGAGGTTTGAAAAAATGTCCATTAAAGGCCTTCAAGATGGTTTCCGATGTAGTAAGTTGTGGAGAGACTAAGGCTTTCCAACAAATCATTGACATAATACAAGTGGGTGTGTCGTCATTGATCACGGTTCGAAAAAAAACATTGTTAAGTGAACGAACGGTGATTTGTAATGCAAGTTGGTGTGAAAGGTGGGGTTCACTTTGGTCCATGTTAAAAGAAATAATGTTTGACTCTGAGGGATAAATTCCCCCAATGGCTGTTAATAAATATTTTTGTTGGGTTAGACAACTCTGCAATACTTTGAGGGCAGACATGACGCATGGGGCTTGAGAAATATCCTCCATTATATTGTATTGTTTGGTTGCCCGAGCGTTAGGGTTATGTGTCGTTCAATGAAGTACCCCTTTTGGAGGGTGAAAAGCGGGTTCTTTACTTAGTTTCTCGAGAGTGAGAGGGACATTAGGTGGTGTTGGGACATGAGGATATTTTGATGGAGGATTCACCTCGAGAGAGTCATAATTCTTTGTCTGGTGGATAACACCATGGATTTGACCATCAATATATTTGCGGTTGAGGACTCAGGGTTTCCCCCAGGTGGGGGCAGTTTTGGTTTCACATTCACTTGTTGTTGTTCGGGGGGAAAAGGGTTTGTTAACACTGTAGGTGTAGAAGAGGATGGGCCTCATTCGAGATATTGATGGATTTTAGTGAGACGAGGGTAGTCTTTGGTGAAGTGATCCTCTTTACAAATCATGCAGGGATATTTGACCTTTCGTTTAGGTTTCCCCTCAACATTTTTTTCTTGTGTCTTGGTGATCGAATTCTTGGAATATTTTTTCTCTTTCTTATTATTTCCACCCTTCTTTTTTCCTCCAGATGACTTTGGGTTTTTGGGTGCGTTGGATTGCACCGAGTTAACATTGGAGGTTTGGGTAGGGGGATTTGTTAGAGTGTTTGTGTGGATAGATGAACTATGATTGGTAGTTTTATTTGATGGGTTGTATTTCCCAGTCATATGACCAGATGAATTAGTAGAAACATGATTGACCATACCGTCGGCAGGGGGTCCAGGTGATGGTTTTCTTGGGTCGTTCAATGGTCGAGGAGCATGGGGGATCAAGTTGTATAACGTGTCATACTAAGAATATGCTAAATATAGATATTGGGCATGCGATATGGCTTGTTCCTCTATAAAAACGCCTCCCATGGCGACATATCAAGCAATAGGTGGCATAAGAGACTTGGTAAACCAATCAATTAATAGTTGGACTGATATTGTGGCTTTAATTAGTTGTCACTGACATCACCACTCATGAATGTGGTCACATAGATATGGTTGGAGGTTGATTGGCGTAACGATGTTAAAAGATCAGTACCGGTTTCATATCTGAACAGTACTTGGAAGTGTGTAAAAAATTCCATAGAAAGTGAATTAATGTCGTCAAAGGAGTTCTGCAGCAGTTCAATGGAAAAGTCATAGTCGGATGGAATCATCCATCAAGGAGTTCGAAGAACACCATAGGTGGAAAGTCATCACGTAATTGTTTGGATATTCTCTAGGATTTCCATTGAACTTTGCAATATAAGAAGGGAGTTTGGAAAGAATGGGGGGGGAATAAAGGGGAGTGCCACATTTGATCATTAGTCAACCTTGAAAGATCGTGAAAATCTAAGGTTGCTAAAAAAGGAAGTTGTTTGTTGACCTGTGGAGGTGGATTATGTGGTCCTCCTACTTATGGGTGTTGTTTTGGAGGTCCTCCTCCGTAAGGTGGTCTTCCATGGGGTCCTCCACCATAGGGAGGTCCTCCAGGGGGTCCTCCTCTATAAGGTGGTCCCCCAGGAGGTCCACATCCATAGGGAGGTCCTCCTCCATAAGGCGGTCCTCTGGGAGGTCCTCCACCATAAGGTGGTCCTACGAGGGGTCCTCCACCATAGGGTGGTCCACCTCCACCATTGGGTGGTCCACGAGTGGGTTCGCTAAGAGTTCCTCCACCAAAGGGTGGTCCTCCAAGGGGTCCTCCTAGTTGAGGAGGTTGGTTCCATACGGTATTATCTATTCCTGGGTATGAATGGACATATAGTAGGCTAGTGGTAGAGGGAATAGTCTGGCCCCATGATGGGTATTGTCTGGTAGCTGGGGGTTTCCCCCAATTTGATTGGTGCCCCCAGAGAAAATATGGCCCTGAAACTGGGGATTTCCCCCCAATGTGTAGTTTCCCCCAACTATATAAAGGTTGGATCCCAATAGTGGGTAATACCCATATTAGAAATGATCTAGAAGTCGAGGGTTTCCCCTCAACAGGATGTTGGCTGGAAATTTGTCCTGGGTATAGGGGTTGTCCCCCAGTGAAAGGTTGGTTCATGGATATTTGTTGGCCAAAACTCATTAGTTAGTTTCCTTGGGGAGGTAATCCTCCTGATGAAGATTGTTGTCCAAAGAGGTTGGGATCACCTCCTAAGAATAATGGGGTAAACAAAGGTTTCCCCTTAGTGGGGGTTGTAAAAGGTTTTGTTCTTGAAGGTGGTGATACAATGGTGGGTAAAACGTATGATACATATGTCATTTTTTATGTTTGGGTTGTGGCGATGTTTGGATGAGCCATTTGTGGCATAGAGTGGATGGGGGAGGATTGGGGAAAATATGTTTAGAATATATGCGAGATACTAGATATGGGGGGTTGAGGGGTGCGTGAAGAAGCATGTTATTGATCAAGTCACAAGAGTTTGAAATCAAAGTCTATGCTTTCATATACTCTAGGGAGGATATCACGGGGTTGTTCAGGGATTCACATAGGGTCAGAAGGATGACTAACTTTAAATGCTTGTGCATGGGTTCTTCAAGACTTATGCTCTGATACCATGTCGATTTTTCAATAAGCTAGGATCAAGGATGACGTTAATTCCAATTTTAGCATTTTACTTGAACCATAGACATTTGAAATTTCACCATTAACAATTTGTTGCAACAACCAAGATCACAAGAAGAAAAAACCATGCACAAGTACACAAGAAGTATCCTTGGAAACCCTTTTCAACAAGGGAAGAAAACCCAACCAATCATTTTCTATATTCTTCAAGAGAGAGACCTCCCACACCATAAACCTATCACACAAAAGGGTGCTCACAAACCCTAGAAGACTAAATCCCAAGAGAGGTGTGTGCTTTTCTCAAGAACAAGTACTTGCTGAAATTTCCAAACTCAAACTTGTGTTATGTTTCCTCAATGGGGAATTCACCTTTATTTATATTAGAGGGTGCCTATGAAAAGTAGTGTATGTTGGACATGGATGATTTTAGGGGCTAAATTTCGCTTGTGGGATAATTTTCCATGGTTTTCCCCAAAAAATATTCTCTATTCTAAAAATGATTCGCCCAAATTCTATAGGATAAAATAATTTTACCTTAAAAATCGCCAAAATTTTATAAAAACTATATAAAATCCTTCGAAATTTGAATATTTTTACAAAAATATCGCCAAACATTTTATAGTTGACATATGAAGGATTACTAAGATTCGCCAAGGTTTCTACATTTTAAAATAAATTTCCATCCTTAAAATCTTCCCTGCTATTGGAAAAACATGGCCGACCTCAATAACTCACAATATAATTAATAATTACCATATTAATTATATTTTACATTAAATATCTTTCACTTTATGGTGGGGCCGACCTGTACCCTTTACATCACAAATAGGGTTGCAAGTAAGTCTGAATCTTGGAAAATATAACAAGGGATCTCATACACCCACTAGTGCTCAGTCACTAGGGGCACATCCATATGTGCTCAACCACAAGGATGTTCGCATCTCTATCTCATTGCGTCTCATAGGAGAATCACACTCACTAGTGCTTAGCCACTAGGATCACGCTGACCTGTGCTTAGCCACATGCACGTCCAACTCAATAGATCTCTTTCTCACTGGGTCTCATAGGAGAATCATCTGGAGTATCACAACATATCAAATCTATGCATAGAGGAGACCAGTACATCGTTTTATCTACATCTCAGAGAGAACAACACACCCAAATCATGGGATTCCTCACCCCAGACAGGGGCACACAACGTTCCATATCTGTCTCAGAGAGGAACCACACACCCATTGCATGGGCACACCCAACTCATGGGATTCCTCTCAGGTCGACTCACTCAGTCTGTGTCCTAGAGGATGTCTCACACAACTGTAATCATCAACACCCTCAACTAGATAAAGGTTGGATCCCAATAGTAGGTAATACCCATGTTAAAAATGATCCAGAAGTTGAGGGTTTCCCCTCGACAGGATGTTGGTTGGAAATTTGTCCTAGGTACAGGAGTTGCCCCCCAATGAAAGGTTGTCTCATGGATATTTGTTTTCCAAAACCCATTAGTTGGTTTCCTTGGGGAGGTAATCCTCCCAATGAAGGTTGTTTTCCAAAGAGGTTGGGATCGCCTCCTAAGAACAATGGGGTAAACAAAGGTTTCCCCTTAGTGGGGGTTGTAAAAGGTTTTGTTCTTGAAGGCGGTGGTACAATGGTGGGAACAACATATGATACATATGTCACTGTTGATGTTTGGGTTGTGGCAACGTTTGGATGAGCCAGTTGTGGCATAGAGTGGATGGGGGACGATTGGGGAAAATAAGTTTAGAATATATGGGAGATACTAGATATGGGGGGTTGAGGGGTGCGTAAAGAATCATGTTATTGATCAAGTCGCAAGAGTTTGAAAGCAGAGTCTATGATTGTATCTACTCTAGGGAGGATATCGTAGGGTTGTTCAAGGGTTCACATAGGGTCAGATGGACCCGAAACCCTTGGTGGTCATGTGATGTAACCGTCTGATAAATTGATTTGTTGGGTTTCCATACTTAGGACATCTTCACGGGGTACAAGAGATAGACGTTGGTAATCGGTACCAATTTCAGGTTCTCCGATGAAGTTTACCTGAAGAAGGAGGGGACCGAAAGAGTCCGTCAAGGGTGGATTTGTAGGGAGTACAAAACCTTCTCAAAAGTTATCTCCTTCTAGGTGTTCAAGCAAGGGGGTAACACAACTTCCAGCCTCAGAGTGTTTTTCCTCTTGAAGATGATCTTCAGGTGAGTTGGGAGGTAATAGTTCGTAATGTAGCGGAGGAAAACCTGGCATCCTCCGAGACCGACACAAGTTTTGATAGGCCAGGATGAGATATGACAATAACAGTCCTAAATCCCACCAAAGAAAAGAAGCATCACACGCTAAAAAAGAGTCTATAAATTAGACAAACAAACCAAAGCTTATCGCCATGGGATCACTAGTCGGTGATGAAATCCAACATTGTGGGGACATGTGAGAAGGGGTGGGGAAAAGTGGGTGGATTAGTTACGTTGGTGGCGTGCTTTACGGACTTACACCTTGGTGCAAACTTCCTAACGGTCTATCTGTGGGTCTCCCTCCAAGGATCTCTAGTGATTTTGACCGATGTATGATCTAAGTACAATGAAGACTCCCCTTCGTCGTCTCCTTATGTAAGAGCCCTAAATATTATGGAGACTAAGGTCACCAACTTGCAGTCAGCCTCCAGGCGGGTACAGTCGACATTTAGGTTCAATAGTATGGGAAAGATATCAAGTTTGAAATTCCTCAAGAGGACTGGGAATAAGAGGACGGGAAAAAGATTAAGAGGACCTCGAACGAATTTGAGGTTCACGAAGTTTTGAGAACAAATGGAAATATCCGACTCTCTAGAAGAATCCCCAATATACTATCGTTCCACTACGTTTGGTTAAGCCTTGGAGGGGTAATCTTTGTTTCCCAACCACACGTGACCTCCTTTGTTATAACCCTTGTGTGAGAGGGGGTCCTGACTATGCCTATATGAAATTTGGATTTAAGCACTCTTTTATATTCTATGGCTTGTTTTTGTGGTCTTGGAGAATTTACTCACTTATCTTAGTCCAAAGACCTTATACCTAGACTATTGTTGGTGTTCTTTAAAAAAAAAAAATCTAGTTAATTTTATTAGTGTGTGTTCATTTTTAAGGTTGTTCTTTAGTCAAATGTTTACGTGGAAGTGAAACTTATGATGTGAAGAGACTCGACTCTGAAAGGATGCAAAGGTATGAAATTTGAACAATTTTATTTTCAATGAATCCTATTTACGAGAGGGAGAAGAGTATCTTTCTTTTTATAAAAGAAAACACCCTAATTCATATTGTTTTCTATATATTCTTGCAACTAAGATAAAAGGACATTTTTTCAACCAAACTCACAAAATGATTTATGACATTCCCAACCAAGAACATATTGTTTCAATGATATTTTAAAGAACTCTAAATGAAATGTTTTTTGTTTCTTTTATTTTTTCAAATTACAAGAAAGTGAGAAAAAAAAATCTTCTTCAGCCCTTGCTTTCAATTGACCATGTTCGGAAATGAATGAAAATGATGGAAGAAAGAAAACACCAAGCATGAAAATTTAAAGCACACCAAAATATTTTAAGTCTGAATGAAAGTTTGAAAAGTTCTCAAATGATTTGGGAAACAACAAACATTCAACCTAATGAAAGAAAGACTTATATAATAAAATGGTATACTTTGCAAGAAAAAATATTCTCAGGAAGGTATAAACAATCTTTTACGGGATTGAAATGATTAGATTAGGTGATCTTGTTTGTACCTATCAATCACATGAGATGGATACCAAAATAAGATAATTGCATAAATTTCAATTAAGATGACACAAAGTCAAAGAGACAATCTTCATACAAATCTGGAGTGTTGAAAGAAAACAACCTAAAATGGTTTGACTAGGTTTTTTGAAGGACAACTTCTTCAAAAAGAAAAAATTAAGGGTTCGGTCACTCCCTATAGAGGGAGACAGTGTGACCGGGTCGTGACTTAGAGAGACACAATGTGATCGAAGAGTATTGTCACTCCTGGTAAGATTGGGAGCAGGTATGGTCGCTATTGAAATGGTGTCAAACCATGACTGAAGAGTATGGTCACTCCTGGTATGCTTGGGAGCAGGGATGGTCTCTACTAAAAAGGTTTCAAACCATGACCGGAAAGGTTTTGGTTGCTCTGTGTGAACAGGAATTCACGACCAAATCAAAGAACCAAAAATAAGTTAGATCTGGGATGAGATCTGTAATATACCAGATATAAAAAGTATGCAAAACATAAATAAAATGCTAGAAATGGTAGAATAACAGTAATATAACTAGCATAATCTCCACAATAACACATAAATGATATAAGAACAACAACAGAAATAACACTTTGATTCAAAAAGCAATGTTCACGGGCCTCTTCGAGGGGGAAACCTCCAGTCGAGCAGTGCCTTGTTACAATAATCTCCAGGCTAGGGTTTTCATACCCTCGACCCTTATTTATACTAAATATGTCTATCAAGTAAAGCATCTAGAGGAAGATCCTTCTAGAAGTGGAAGCTTCTATTAGGTCTTCTTACATCCGCCTTATTCTATTTTATTGAAAGTCCTTATTAATATTGACCTTTATTACATCCGAATATACTGCTCTACCTATGTGCGGGTTAGGACCCTAACATGTCCGCCCCCTTAAAAACAACCTTGTCCTCAAGGCTTGCGATGTGGAAACTATTACAGAATGGTAGTTGGTTCCCAAGTGGCATCTGTTGGAGTTGTATCTTTCCACTGGACTAGCACTTCCTTGACGGTTCTATGACACAGGCAATGCTCACGCTGGTCCAAAACTTCTTCTAGATGTAGCCAAATGGATCCTTCTTCAACTAACTCAGGAAGGTTGGTTTGAATTTGGCACCTAGTTCCAATCACCTTCTTTAAGCATGAAACATGAAAAACAGAATGTAGCTTCGAATGACTGGGCAGAGCTAACTGATAGGCAACTTGTCCCACATGCTTGAGAACTGTATAAGGACCATAAAATTTGGGCGCTAGCTTCTGAAAATGCTCGGCCTTGAGGGAAGTTTGCTTGTATGGTTGTAGTCGCAGAAACACCTGATCCCCTTCTACAAATTGACATTCAAAGTGACCTTGATCTGCTTGTTGCTTCATGCGATTCTGTGCCATGACCAAGTTCTCTTTGAGGGTATGAAGAATATCCTCTCAAACTGTAAGTGTTTGGTCAACCGCCTGGACCTTCGAGGTACCCGGTAAGTATGAGAGAACTGAAGGTGGCTTATGTCCATATACCGTTTCAAAAGGATTCATGCGTGTAGTTGTATGGTAGGAAGTGTTGTACCACCATTCATCTAGGGGTAACCATTGAGCCCACTAATTTTTCTTTTCAGAGGCAAAACACCTCAGATATGTTTCCAAACACTTGTTGACAACTTTTGTTTGACCATCAGTCTGGGGATGATAAGCTGTGTTGAGATGCAATTGGGTGCCCTGTAGCTTGAACAGTTCTTGCCAAAAATTGCTTGTGAAAGTTGGGTCACGATCAGAAACAATAGAGTGTGGCATGCCATGAAGCTTGAAGACCTGGTCCATGAAAATTTGAGGCACCATGGATGCAGTAAATGGGTGTTGAAGAGCGCAAAAATGAGCATACTTGGAAAGGCGATCCACAACCACCATTATGACTGATTTATTTCTCGATTTGGGTAAGCCGATAATAAAGTCCATAGAGATATCCTTCCAAATAGCAGGTGGAATCGGAAGCGGTTGTAGTGTGCCCGGAGATTTGACTGTTTCTCCCTTGTTGCATTGACACACATCATATTCAGTGACAAAATTACGGATGTCCTGTTTCGTACCATCCCAGAAAAAAGAACGTTTGACCATGTCATAGGTTTTGGTGAACCTGGAGTGCCCCTCTATGGGTGTAGCATGAAGCTCAGAAAGTACCGTGGATTTAAGCTTTGATTGTTTACTTAAATACAAAGGACCTTTGTATCAAATCTCATCCTAGAACCAAGAGTACCCTGGGGGAGTTGGAGCATTGGTCTGCAATTGCTGGATCAGATGAGAACTTTTGGGATCTTGTAGCCATTCCTGGTGAGTAGCTTGGAGCCAATCTGGTACAATGAAGGAAAGAGAAAAAAGGGATCCTTCTTCTTCATATTTTCGAGACAGTGCATCTACCACCACATTGTCTTTTCCTTTCTTGTAAATGATCTCATAATCATATCCAAAGAGCTTAGTCACCCATTTTTTTGCTTCGGGGAGGAAATGTGTTGTTCTAGAAAGTACTTGAGGCTTTGATGGTCTATCTTAATTTGGAAACGTTGCCCCAAGAGATAAGGGCACCACAGATCAACGACATGAAAAATAGCCAACATTTCCTTTTCATAGATGGGTTTGCCTAGATTCCTTTCAGATAGTTTCTTGCTGGTGAAGGACAAAGGTCGATCCTCTTGCATAAGGACAACATCGATTCCTTTCCCTAAGGCATCACATTCCAACACAAATGTATTTGTGAAATCAGGAAGGGCTAGAACCGGAGTGGTGCACATGACCATCTTCAAGGTTTGGAAATCTTGAGCAGCAACTAGAGTCCAAGTGAAAGAGTTCTTTTTTAGGAGAGAAGTGAGAGGTGCTGCAATCTTTCCATAATTCTTAACAAACTTGTGATAATACCCTATTAAGCCCATAAATCCATGTAATATTTTGAGAGTCTTTGGGTGTGGCTAGTCTTGCATAGCTTCAATATTTTTCGGGTCCACCCTGACACCATCCTTGCCAACCAAATGACCCAAGTATTCTACTTCTGAGGCACCAAAAGCACATTTAGATTGTTTTAGTAAAAGTTGGTACTGAGAGAGTAGATGGAGAACTCGATCCACATGAGTAATATGGTATGTCCAGGTTTTTCTATAGATGAGGATATCATCAAAGAAAACTAAGACAAAATGACGGAGAAAGGGACGGAAGACATGATTCATGAGGCTTTGGAAGGTGGAGGGGGCATTACACAAGCCAAAGGGCATGACCAAAAAATCATAGTGGCCCTCATAAGTTTGAAAGGCCATCTTGGGAATGTTTGCCTCTTTCATACGTATCTAGTGATAGCCCGAGCGAAGATCAAGTTTAGTAAAGAATTGGGCGCCACTCAATTCATCCAGGGGGTCATCAATGACAAGAATGGGAAATTTGTCTGTAATGGTCAGTTTGTTGAGGGCACGAAAGTCAATACACATTCTCCAAGAACCTTCTTTATTCAGGACCATGACTACAGGAGAAGAGTAAGGCCTCGTACTAGGGCAGATAATGCCTGCATTAAGGAGTTCCTGGATCATTTTCTCAATTTCATTTTTTTGTGAAAAAGGGTGGCGATACGGACGAATATTGGGAGGAAGGCTTATGGGTACAAGTGGAATGGAATGATCATGAACACCACGGGAAGGAGGGAATCCTTGGGGAGTGGAAAATACCATTTTATGTTTAGAAAGGAGGTCTTGGAGGTCTTGCAGCACCGGGGGTGTCTCTGTTTCTTGTATAGCATGGAGTTGGGAAATGACACCAGAATGACCTTTTTTGAGCATCGTTTCCATGTGATGGGAACTAATGACCTTAGGTGAACCAACAATGATGCCTTGGAATTTATATTGGTGGCCTTCCTGGTCAAATTGCATGGTTAATTCCTTAAAATCCATGAGAATGAGACCCAAAGTCCTTAGCCAGTCTGCACCCAAAACAATGTCACAACCACCCATGTCGATAGCAAACATATGGGATTTTAGGTGGTAGTCACCGATTTGGAGATGCACATTTTCATAGTGCCCTCCACATTTCATGGAACCACCATTGGCAATCATGATTTGGAAATTGTTGAAGGCATGGATGTAGCAATGAGTTTCTTGGGCAATGCGGCGATGAATAAAATTATGGGTGCTTCCACTATCAACCAGAATGATGACCTTCTGATGCTTAATGTAATCGATTAACTTGAGGGTTTGGGGGGCAAAGAAGCCAGTGAGAGCATTGAGGGAAATGATCAGTTCCACTTTGGGAGGGTCTGAGGGAGGGGTTATGTCAGTGATTTCAGGTGACTCAGACACAAGGGGAGTTTCAACATCCTCTTCCGAAATATCCTTAGAGATGGCCATAAAAAGATTTTTTTCCTTACACTTGTGGCCTGGGAAATATTTTTCATCACAATTATAACAAAGGCCTTTGAGTTGGCGTTCATCCATTTCATCCATGGTCAATTTTTGGATCTTTAATGGGGTAGAGGGAGTAGTGGGATTTACGGGTTTAGGGCGAGGGATAAAGGAGGGTTTATGGTTTTGAGAGGAGACAACTTGTTGTGCTTCTTTATCTTTTTTAGTAGCCTCCACCCAACTCGAAGGTTGATCCATGAGGACATGGGCCCGAATCTCATCCTTGAGGCCACTGATAAAACACTCTCGAAAGAAAGCATCAGTCATGCCCTCTGTTCGAAAAGCCAGGCACTCAAAGGAAACTATGAAGTCTTTTACTGTTCCTGGTTGTTTCAACTTTGTCAAATGACCCAAATGGTTGGTGTTAGTGTCAAAGCGTTCATAAAGCTTAGTCACAAAGTGGGTCCAAGCAATATACCCTTGACGGGAAGTTTTTCTCCATTGCCACCATTGCCAACGTTCTTGATATAGATGGAGAATACCATACTAGAGTTTGGCCAAGTCATATGTAATGCTGTATAAAGAGAAATAATGTTCCATTTGGGTTACCCAACCAGTGGGGTCTGAGCCATCAAATTTGGTCACATCCACCCGTGGAAAGCGTAGGTCATGTTGAAAGTGATGGTGCTGAAAGGTATGGGAATGGGAGGAATGTTCACCTTCAGTCTTTGGATGTGCATCAGAGAAAGGGTCATCTATAGGGATCTTCAGTTTGGTGCAGAGTGATGCAAAGACAGATTCAAGCTGGGTGGTCAGTTCTTGTTTGACTTCCTCCATTGAGGACTGCATGGTTGAATTTATGGTTGTATTGATGGATGTATCGATGGAGGCAACATTGGCATTGAGTTGTTTCACTTCTTTTTGGGTCTCGAGGAGACTAGCTTGCAAGGTTTTGAAGCGAGCTTCTAGGTCTTGGCTACGGGTATGGGCCATGAGGATGGGTGAACTGAAAAGGGGCGGGCGGGGTCAAAATTTTTTCCGAAAAATGATATGGATGAATGTGATAAGGGCGAAGAGATGAATCCAATGGAACATGTTTTTTTTTTTTACACCTGCGGAGTTATACTCTGGTCTGAAGAATACTGCAATGATGAAATCCCCAAATTCTTAACCAGTAAGAAAAGTGTAGTGATTTGGCAACCCGAACATAGTTGTGCGGCCACATATCTTGTTTTTTTTAATTTGTTTATGTTTATGTCCCCCAAGGGTTAGGTATTCAAGGGTTCTACAGACAAGGGTTTTCCCTATGCTATAGCTCTCTAATATATGTGCAGGGTCCAACAATAGTACTCGGCCCAATATCTCAAGGAACTAACTAAAGAGGATAGACCGTACCCTTAGCCTTACTACATGACTACACAGGTACTAGAGAGTATCTTCTCGAGTGTTGTTCTCAGTGGCACTATAGCAATCAGGCAACCGATCGGTTTATCTAAAGAGGGCTTTAGGAAATCTAGGTCGATCCATACACAGGTGTTGTCTGATGCGCTACCACTCGAAGGGGCACCAACAAGGGTTACAAGGGTGGCCAACAGATGTGCGCTTAAGAACCACTTGTATTTCCTGCGTGTATGAATCCCTCAACTGTGGGTTTATGTGCGTAACGACAGATCTCTGTGGCTTAAAGATGTCGGAATACGTCTCTACCTTGAAAAAAAAATCCCACAATTTATGCCAAGGAAAGTGCTCTGATACCACTTGTAATATACCAGATATAAAAAGTATGCAGAACAAAAATAAAATGCTAGAAATGGAAAAATAACAGTAATATAACCAGCATAATCTCCACAATAACACATAAATGATATAAGAACAACAACATAAATATCACTTTGATTTAGAAAGCAATGTTCACGGGCCTCTTCGAGGGGGAAACCTCCAGTCAAGCAGGGCTCTATTACAATAATCTCCAAGCTAGGGTTTTCATACCCTCGACCCTTATTTATACTAAATATGTCTATCAAGAGAAGCATCTAGAGGAAGATCCTTCTAGAAGCAGAAGCTTCTATTAGGTCTTCTTACATCCACCTTATTCTATTTTATTGAAAGGCCTTATTAATATTGACCTTTATTACATCTGAATATATTGCTCTACCTATGTGCAGGTTAGGGCCCTAACAAGATCTATCATATCCAAGGTATTGGTTTCTTCAACTAAACTCGGGAAATGGCATAACAAATTATGGCAGTTAGATCAGGGCATTTTAATGGGTAACAATCTCATAAAGAAAGCATATAAAGAAGGAAGAAAATCACAGGAGAGGCAATATCCCTAGTATGGTCGTTGGTCTATTGTAGGGGTTTTGTACACTGTAGAAGCTAAGCTCCCTTAGGCTCTTCCTATACCTAAGACAAGAATAGAGATACGAGCAAAGGGTGCTTCTAAACTTGATAATATGTCATGATCTACAAATCTATCAATCCTCTATCAACAAACACATAAACTTACATGAACAGTCCTTTAGAGGGAAACATCTAGCATATCCTCCATTAATCAAGTAAGCAATATTACAACTTACACGTGTAAACTGAAGAGATATCTTTCTTCCAATATCCTTTCCCACGACTTGCCACCAAAACACCAGAGTAACTTTGCTAGTTCTTTCTCCCCTTTCCCATGGAAATGGATTGGTTCTTATAGGTCTTTAGAGAAAAGGCCATATGGTTAATGGGATAAGATATTAAGGCTTATACTGGAAGCCTTCTCAAGACTAAACCCAAATAAATCAGAGAGAGGTCTCATCTAATGCAACGAAATCCAAAAAAGGGAGATTCTAGTCTTGGTCACGACCTAATTACACAGACAAAGCGACCCGGTCATGACTCGGAATTCTGGAAAGAGAGAGCGACCCATTTGGTTGTGGGATTGAGAAATGACAAGGGAGACCAAAGGGAGATTAGGCTATAAACTCAATGGGAATATGATGAAAGATGAGTGAATTGGGTAGGTGACCTCTAGGAGATGATGTCTTAGTGGTTAGGAGGTTAATAATTCTATATAATCCCCCCATTTCTCTCTTTATGTCTCTCTAACCCCCTTTCCCTCTATCTCCCCCCTTCCTCTCACAATCATTCTCACTTTCTCTCCACCCTTTCCTCCTTCCCTCTCTCTCTCCCCCTCCCTCACACTATCTTTCTTCTCTCTCTCTCTCTCATACATCTACCCCTCCCCACTATGTCTCCCCCCTTCCTCTCACTCTCTCTCTACCCGCTCTCTTTGTCTCCCTCTCCCTCCCTCTCACACACTCAAGCACTCCTTGTCTAACACCCCTCTCTTTCTTGATCTTCCCCCCCTCTCACACTCACACATTCTCTCTAGCCCCCTCCTCCCTCTATCTCTCCCCCTCCCTCCCATTATCTCTCCTCTCTTTCTCTCCTACATATACCACCTCTTTCTCTCTCTTGTTGTTGTTAGTCTCACTCTCACTATATCTCCCTCCCCCCCTCTCCTATATTGTTCCCCCACTTCTCTCTTTGTATCTCTCTATCCCACCTTCCCTCTATATTCTCCCTTCCTCTCACACTTAGTATGACTCTCTCTCTCTCTCCTTATTGTTAGTCTCACTATCACTCTCTCTTTTCCTCTCTCTCTCTCCCTCTCCATCTTCTTCTCTTTGCCCCTAGTTCTACCTCCCTCTCTCTCTGTCCCTCTAAAGGAGAGGCATGCCTCATAACTAATAAAGGATATGTGCAAAATAGAAATTCAGCCTCGCCTGTAAGGTGAGTGTTAAGTTTTTGTTCTTCTTCTAATGGATTACTTATATGAGTACTTATATGAACATGACCATGACCTATACCATGAACTAAGCCTAGACTATCACCTAGACCCCCTTAGCTCCATCTAAGCCTACACATAACCTATACTCTACCCTTAACCCCATGCACACCCAATCCCTAAGCGTAGTATGCCTATACCTCATGTTTTATGATAACCATTCACCTACGGTTTAATAATGATCTCACATGATTTAATGATTATTATGGTACAATGATTCTTCTTTTTTATTTTAATATAAGCATAAACTTATAGTTGATTCGATATTCTGTATTCACAATCAATGTTTGAATCCCTCTCTCCATATATCTATTTATCTCCCNGGATCTAGAGAAGGCTAAGAACAACTCAGAACGCATAGAAGCAACTCAAGACGCTCAGAATGGATTCAATAGACAATAAAAGGAAACAAATTCAACTTTCCCAAAACTCGGTGAAAAGGGCATGATTGCGAAGAGCATGTCATAATATTTCTAACGACGCAAACGACTCGTCAAACAGAGTTACGGATCAACATATATAAGCATTCAAAGTTTTGGTCAACCTAGCCCAGTCAGCAAGGATGAGTCAGCATCCATACTACTGACGTCAACATTAGTATGGATGATGTCAGTGTCCATATAGCCTACGTAGAAAGTGCATAGGGTGACACGTGTCATGATGATGTCATCATGCCATGTGGCAACACCAGAGGCTACCACGTGTCACTCAAATTTTGACTTTTTAGGGCACCATGTGGACGAGTAAAAAAGTACCACGTGGCACCCCCAAGTGACGTCATGTGGAACCACCCAGAAGGTGCCACGTGTCTTAGGTGACATCACCATACAAAGGTGGTAAAATCAATGGATGCCATGTGACCCAATAGGAAGGTGCCATGTGGCACCCCCAAAATGCACAAGGAGGCCCCGTGACCAAAAAAATTAAAATATATATATATATATATAACCGGAACTCCGCCAAATATGGCGGAAATTCCACCATCTATGGCATATTACACCATCTATGGCATATTCCACCAAACATAGAATCCACCTAAACCGCCGCCAGAACCTCTGCCATGATCTCCGCTATTTTGGTAGCAATTCCGTCAAAAATAACAATTCTGCCAATTAACTGCCCACCAAAACCACCACCAGAATTAGCAGAGTGCACCAACCATGTGCTAAAAGGGGGAGTCTATGGGATTTGACCCTAGAACCTCCCCAACAACCTACACCTTAAAATATCCTCCGCAACCAATACGCCAATTGTGTCACTTATTGCATAACCGCCGCAAAATTGTATAAGAAGGGGGTTCATCAGTGCATTCGGGACAGAAGACAAGACAGAGAACGAGAGGTAGACCAAGCGCGTCCATACGGTATGGATTTTGGATTAGTTTTCGAGACATATTTTGGCACGTATTTTGAGACATTCCATACATTTATTGTAGAAGCAGTGGCATGCAAACCGAGGCAAGGGTGCCTCTTGGGTCAAAAAGTGTATGACTTGGATCGAGGCGTGGAGATAGTCATTTTTATGTAAAACAACGCCACGAACGCAATGGTGGTGTTAGTTTTCTGATATGAAAAAATGTTCGATAGCTTAACTCCAAAATGAGATATACTTATGTATTTTTCCCAATTCTTTTGTGGAGTTAATAAAAATACCTACCCATTTGAGAGCAGGACCCGGAGACCTAGTCCACCAGGGATGAACTCCATTATCAAGTTCTTTATGTTCATATTGCATGATTATGTCTCTTTCCTTTTGAGATTTTCCTTCTTTATGGTGTACTTTAGTTTATGCTCATGTAATACGATTATTTAATAAGTCACCTGACGAAAAGATCCTGGATCATGTTGGTATCAGAGCAATCGTCTTTGACTTGAATTGTTGAGTATGAATTCTTACTAGGGCCAAGAATAAGCAGGGTAAGGAAATATTGAGACATTCAATCCCGAAGTTGGTCGTGCATCTCGAAGGAAGAAGATGGCAGAAGAGGACAAGCATGATGAACATGAGAAAAACTTTCACATGGTCCTTTATCGCATGTTAGAAATGGTCGAATGAATGTATGGAGATTACTAAAAGAGGATGAAGAAGAAAGGGAAGAAAAAGGAAGCACATGCAGATAATGATGCTTCGGTAAAACAAGGGGTTGGAGGAGATCCTCCTGAGCCTCCATCTTCGCCTTCAAGTTCTAGTTCTTCTTCCTCTGAGCATTCTCATCACTCTCAACATTCTAGCCATAAAGTCTCTTTTAAGAAACCATTATTAAAGCTCAATGTAAAGTTTGCTTTACCTATATTTAATGGAGATGCTAATCCTGAAAAACTAGATAATTGGATCCAATAGGTTGAAGTATATTTATGAGTTCAACATATTAACAAAGAGGAAGTTAAAGTGGAATTGGCTTCTCTTCGGTTGGAAGGCACCGCTCTCGTATGGTGGGAGAGAAAGCTACAGGACAAAAGTGTGGTAATATTCTTTCCTCATGGTCAAAATTTAAAACAGAGATAAGGAAGTAGTTCTATCCATTAGGGTACTTACATAAAGCAATGATGGAATGGAAAACGTCGAGACATAGTACAGGTCAGACTGTACAAAGTTTCACATAAGAATTTAGGAAGAAATCTCTTGCATTAAGCATTCCTTTAGATTCTTGTGAAACTTTAATGAATTATATTGGCGCACTTCACAGTTATATTCTTCATACTTTTCTCTTGTTTAACCCCACTATTCTTGACGAAGTTTGTGTGCAAGCCACTCACCTTGAGAACAAGGGGAAACATGTTCAAGAATATCCCACGAATAAACCTTCCAATTTCCCACACAAGACTTTCGAGAAGTTCAAAAGGAAGGACAAGAAGACCTTTACAATAACAAGAGAAGGAGGAAAACCATCTTGCACTCATTGCAAGAGGAGCTATCACGATGAAGAACCTTGTTGGAAACTACATCTAGAAAAGAAACCGAAATAGTTCGGTGGAAAGGGGAAGACAAAGACTATTTCTACAGTGCAACAAGATCTTGGTTCTGAATCAGGAGATGAGGGAGAGATCACAGCGGCTGGAGTACAAGGTAAAGATTCTCTTCATGCTATTTAAATTTCTAATGATGAATCTCATATTGATTAATGAAAGAGGAATGAGTTATTTCACATACAAGTTGTATCTAAACATACTAAGATAGATACATTATTTGATCTGGGTTCCCAAGTAAATTTAATATCTGAAGCACTTGTCAAGAAGATGGTTCATTTAACGAAACCACATCCAAAGCCTTACCCTCTTGGTTGGGTATGTGATAATGAAAAAATTAATGTCACCAAACAATGTAGGGTCAGATTTTCTATTTCTTCAAAGTTGATTGATGAAGTGGATTTGGACGTTGTACCACTTGATATATGTGGCATAGTGTTGGGAAGTCTGTATCTTTATGATAGAAAAGAAATATTCTTTCGTCATGAGAACAAATACCACCTTACTAATGGGGGAGTGGAATATATTGTTAGATCTCACAGCATGAGGGTAAATACGACACTTGTTAGTGCAGGGTAAATGAAAAGAATCATAACCACTAATAAGAGATATGTACTCATGGTTTTCAAAGAGAAATATGTCAGGACATCTGACACTTTCCAAGGGTGTGATCCATCTCATAAAAAGGAATTAATTCATATTGTTTCTAAGTATGATGATATGTTTTCAGGAACCAGATGGATTACCTCCTAAGAGGGAAATCCAACATGAGATACATCTTCAACAGGATTCTCCTCTTCCTAATGTGGGCATGTACAAGATGTCAATTGTGGAGATGAAAGAGATCAAGAAGCAAGTATAGGGCTTATTGGATCAAGGGGTCATCATGCCTAGTTCATCTCCTTGTGGTTCTCCGAACGTGATGGTGCCAAAAAAATATGGCACATGGCGAATGTGTGTTGATTATCGGGCTTTAAACAAAATCATGGTGAAAAATCGATACCCTCTTCATCGCATAGATGATTTACTTGATTAGTTAAAGAATGTGGTTTATTTCACTAAGTTGGATTTGCACAGTGGATATCATCAAATCAGGGTTGCAGAATAGGATGCATGGAAGACTACCTTTAAAACCAAACAAGGATTGTTTGAGTGTTTATTTATGTCGTTTGGGCCTTGTAATGCTCCGACAACTTTCATGTGTGTGATGAATGATGTATTCAGGCCTTTCCTGAATGAATTTGCGATTGTATATTTAGAATACATTCTTGTTTTTAGCGGGAAATGGGATGAACATATAAGGCATGTAAGACAGGTATTAGATACTTTGCAAAGAGAAAAATTGTATGTGAAAATGTAGAAATGTGAATTTGGCAAGACTGCACTTGTATACTTAGGTCATATTGTGGGAGGAGGACAATTGAAGATTGATCCTTCCAAAATTGAAGTAATTGTAAATTTTCCTTGAGCCAGAAAGTGTGATCGAGATCCGAAGCTTCTTGGGTGCAGTCCAGTATTGGAGAAGATTTATTCCCAACTTATCCTTTATAACAGCACTTTGCATGCCTTAACCAGTGTGAAGAACACTTTTCAGTGGGAAGGAAAGAAACAAAAATACAACATATTGAAGGAGAAGATCAGTACCACACCAGTATTAACACTATTGAATATTCAACAACCTTTTGAGATCGAGATAGATTCGATACGCCATGGGTGCAGTATTGATGCAATATCGTAAGCCTATCTATTACCACTCTGATACTTTTAACCAAGTTGTTATTAACTACCCTACATATGATAAAGAGTTGTATGAATTAGTTCAAAGCATAAAGAAATGGAAGCATTAGTTGTTAGGGAAGGAAACCATCATACGTACAGATCACCAGCCCTTATAGTATCTTCAAGCACAGACCAAATTGCAACAATCTCGGCACTACAAATGGATGGGTTTTCTACAACAATTTCATTTGGTAATCAGGTACAAGAAGGGTACAAGTAACAAGGTAGTCGATATGCTTTCTAGACCTCCTATTGTTGCTTCTATTATTTTGAAGAATAATTCTTTATCTCATGCTATCTATGAAGAACAATATGCCATCGATGAAGATTTTAAAGAAGTATACGAGAAGCTAACCCATGGTGCACAAGTAGAGAATTATTGTCTGTGGGGAAAATTACTCTATCATATTGGGAAGATATGTATTCATACAAGTGAACAAGTCCATATGATACGAGAAGCTCATACTTCTCTTGTAGCTAGGCATTTTGGGGTAGGAAAAACTATGGCTCATTTACAAAGGTTTTTTTACTGGCCTCAAATGAAAACAATTGTAACTAAAAATGTAAAGGGGTGTGTGATGTGTTCTACTTGTAAGCCAACTAATAGAAAATTGGGGCTATACTCACCACTTCATGTTCCATCCCATCCATGGGAAATAATTTCCATGGATTTTGTAGGGGGTTTACCAATGACCAAAGGGGGGCATGATTATTTGTATGTTGTAGTGGATAGGTTCAACAAGATGTGTATATTGATGCCATGTAAAAAGAAGATCATTGTTGAGAAGACTGTTAATCTCTTATTTCAGCATGTTTGGTTTCACTTTGGGTTACACACGTCCATTATCTCGGATCGAGATACTCGATTCCTTGGGGATTTTTGGACTAGTTTGTGGAGAATGATGGACACCAAATTGAAGAGGAGCACTTATTTTCATCCATAGACTGATGGACAGACAGAGGTGGTAAATAGAACAATGGTACTTTTTCTTCGAGGCTACTACAACAAGAATCCTAAGTTATGGGATGAACAGATACCCTATGTACAACATGCTTATAACCGAGCTTTACATTCGTCCACTTAGAGTTCAACTTTTGAGAAATGTTTTGGGTACCTACCAAAGGTTCATTTGGACTTGATGTATGGGACAGATGTCGATGTGAATGAAGAATGAACAGAGGACAAATCCCACAAGTTCATCCAGAGGATTCAGCAGATACACTAGGAAGTCAGGAAACAATTGGAGAAGAGTCAAGCACAGTATAAAGCTCGGCATGACAAGCACAGTGTTGATCATCAGTTCCAGGTTGGAGACCGAGTATGGCTTCACATAAACAAGGAACGATTGAAGGGTGAAGGAAATAAACTCAAGCCCATCCGATATGGACCCTTCATTATTTTGGAGAAAAGAGGAACTAATGCTTTTCGTTTAGATTTTCCACCATATATGCAGATTTATTCAGTTGTGAACGTAGAGAACTTGAAAAAATTTGAGCCTCCCATGATCATAGATCAGGATGCAGAAGTTTCAATGCCTTCAAATGATGATTTTGCACCTGAGTACTTGGATGAGTTACAGGAAGATATCATCCTGGACAGAAGAACGAGGACTTCACGTAGGGGTGATGTTGATTATCTTCGAGTAGGCTTAAAGGGCACACATCCAAGTAAGGCAAAGTGGATTGAGAAGGAAAAAGTGAGGGGACTCTTACCTCACTTACCAGTTGATTAATGAAAGATTTTGGTGTTCCAAAAATCTCTCAGTGGGAAGGCGTGATCCAAAAAGGATCCAGAGAAGGCTAAGAACAACTCAAAATGCACAAAAGCAACTCAAGACGCTCAGAATGGCTTCAGTAGACAGTAAAAAGGAAAAAAATCAAAGTTCCCAAAACTTGGTGAAAAGGGAATGATCGTGAAGAGAGCGTCGCAAGATTTATAACAGCGCAAACAGATGGTCAAACGAAGTTACAGATCAAACGATATAAGCGGTCAAAGTTTTGGTCAACCTAGCCCAGTGAGTAGGGATGAGTCAACATACGTACTGTTGACGTCAACATCAGTACGGATGATGTCAGCGTCTGTATAACCTACGTGGCAAGCGTAGAGGGTGACATGTGTCATGATGATGTCAACATGCCATGTGGCAGCACCAGAGGCTGCCACGAGTCACTCAAATTTGGACTTTTTAGGGCACCATGTGGATGAGTAAAAAGTGCCACGTGGCACCACCAGGTGACATCACGTGGAACCACCCAGAAGGTGCCACATGTCTGCGATGACATCGACATACACAGGTGGGAAAATCAACGGATTCCATGTAGCCTAATAGGAAGGCACCACGCGGCACCCTCGAAATGCACAAGGAGGCCCCGTGACCAAAACAATTAAA